>JANUWF010001059.1:1845000-2089894 GCA_026120185.1 Voacanga thouarsii | reverse complement strand
AAACTACCTTTGACTATGGGGAAAAGTCATGCATTGCATAGCATTTTGCATTTTATGAGGTAGCTAGAATAATTTTATTTGCATGGATGCATGTGAATTTTTTCGTTGCTCTTGCATTTGAATTAATTGATGTGAAATAGTTGTGTTGTTAAAGATTTGGATAAGGGAGGTTTGGTCGAAGATTTGGAAGGATGAGTATTGAGGTGGTGAGAACTGATTGTGGAAAAAATTAGTATTGGAGTTGTTTTGGATTAGCAGGGAGGTTGGTGATTTCCTTTGGTGACCCGAGTTCGAATCCTACTTGTTGTGAGGTTAGTTCCTCTTCTTGGAAATTCCTTCCCTTAGAGTTTCCATGTCTTGGCCGAAAAGAGATCTAGCAAACCTAGAGAAATTTTAGTGTCATTATTCCAAGGAAACAAGTCTTTATATTTATTCCCTAAATTTAAGGACTTTGATGGGAATAAAGTTCACTTTTAATTTTCAGCTTTTATCCTTTAGGATTTTCGAAAAACCTTAGCTAATAAATAAAATTCCAACTTGATTTTAGCTTAATGGATGTTACCATGGATGGTTGGAATTAAAGAGTCATTTTCCTAGTAGGAAACCTTGTTGATTTTAACCCTAGAATGTTAGCTAAAAATTTGGAAAAAATTCCAGATTGTGCCGCCACTTCTTGGAGGAACTTTAGCTCAACTCAAACTCTTCCAAAGCTAGGAAATCTTATCCTAAATCCCTTAGCAAATCAGACTTTTATTTCAATCCAAATTCAACTAGGATTTTCTTCCTTATCTTAGTAGAATTTCGGCAACTTTGTGTCAACATAAGCTGTCCGAAATTCCAGCACTCTTTAGCTACAATCCAACTCTTCGAACCCTAGCTCAAAACACCTAAATACTCCTCATCAATTCAGGTTACCTTAGCTGTACAAAATCAGAATTTTATTCACACAAAATCACTGAAATTCATCCAGCTTGTGCACGGGATTTTCGGCAGCTTTGTGCGAGGAATTTCGGCCAGCCTTGTACACCTATTCCAACCGAAATTCTGCACACACAACCCACCAAAAAACCCCAGCTATTTTCAGCACCTAAAACCCTCAATCTTTCTCTGGAAATTTCAGTAGAACTACAGCAGCCAAAACAGTCCAAAACTTGTCACTCTTGCACAGAATTTTCGCACAGCTTGCATAGGATTTTCAGTCACCAAAATCCACACAAACTCTTCCTTGTTTGGCCCAAAATTCTGAACACAATCAGCCCTTCTCTTGACCAATATTTCAGCCAGCTCAAGGGAGCAAATTGCAGATTATTTTCTCCCCTTAAACTCACCTAGATTCGGCAGCAAGAAGAGACATCACAAGCTGAAATTTTCGCCCTTGCTGTCCAAGAAACCTAAAGCCATTAGGAGTCTTTCTAAACATCACCATCTAACCCTAAACCAATCTTCTCCAACTCTAAATCATAGCAGCCGTCTATCCTCTCCATTCTACATGAAAATTCAAGCAAATCCTCTCTGCAAATTTTCGAAAACTCAAGAACTATTCTAAGCAAAAATCGAACACACCTTAAGGTAAGCAAAAATCCTTTCAACCTCTTGATGCCGTTTTCTCTAATGATTCTTTTCTCTTTCTTCTTCCCTTAAATCACGTCCTATAGAGGCTGATTCCATCTTCTTCTTTAATTTTCGGTCAAGAGGAGCAAAGGGGGTAGCTTTTCTCTTCTTCTCAAGCGAACTCAGGACGACCACCATAGGAGCATCGAGACCTCATCACCCGGTTGTTGCAAGGTAAGGGAATACCCGCCCTTGATGCCAAAAGTAAAGTTTAATGATGTTTATTAGTGAGATGAACATGTGGTCATAGTATATGATCTTTGGGGATTGGATAGTTTACTTGGAATTAAATAGGGGATTGCAAATTGTTGTGAAAATAAATGAGATTAGAGCATGTTTGAATTAATTGAGACCTTGATCATGATATTATATGGTTTAGATTAGGAGGATAATTGAGGAAAGCAAGTTGTGAATTTATCACGTTTATCTGAGGCATATCAAGTAAGTCCTTGCATAAAATCTTTTGTTAAATGTTGTGATGGTAAATCCTTGCATAAACTATTTGGTTAAATGTTGTGATGGCAAGTCTATGTTGTGAAGCTTTGTAAAGCTATTGTTGAACTATGATTGCTTGGGTTGTAAACGTGGATATTTATTCTTTAACTGGTTTTGTCAAACTAACGATTTTATCAAGAAAACTATTCTTTTCCTTAAATATTTGGAAATCTCTTTTAAAGAAAGCCACGCTTTACAAAGCCAAGGTTTGGAAATATGGTGAATCGAGAATTGACGGATATGTTCATTGAGTACTCAATAAGGGAAGGCTAACAATACTAGTCTTGGAGGGCTAGCGTAAGTCTTTTGGCAGGAGGCCACCTCCAGAAGATAAACTTTGCTTGAAAAGGCGACAGTGTTGGTTGGTCAGGCCAGTCTAAGCTAGCATTTGCACCTGGTATGGTATTATTTATATTCCCGGTATGGACACCGAGATGGTTTTGTTGGGTGTAGAGATGGAGGAGCATCTCACCCGGTGAGCTATACACTCACCTTGATTAGAACGCCCAACGTGTGGTAATCTGGTCATGACAAGGTGCACAAAGTGTGGTGCCTTGGCCATTTTGTTCTCATGGAGCCCAACGTGTGGTGACATGACTGTTTATTCGAGTGGAGGATTTATTTTGTACAAAGTATGACAATGAGAAAAACCCACTCTTTGCGAAAAGAAATTGTTTATGACTTGCCAAATTATTTCTACAAATGTTTTGTACTTTGCATACACGTACTATTCAAAACACCATGTGCACACACAGGACTTACTGAGATTTATTTTCACACCATTTTACATCATGTTTTCAGGAGATAGACTGTGTTGAGGCAGCGGGGCTTGATAGTAAAGGCTTTGGCTATTTTTCCTATGCTGTTCTAGGGGACTTTTGTCATTTATACTTCTGAACAATATTTGTTTTATTTCGTTTTGCTCCAAGTTGAGCCTGATGTAATAAGAGTATTTATTTATTTATCTAAGTTGATTCCTTTGGAGATTGCCTTTATATTTTATACCTCGTTCTAAAGACCCCTTGTCCTACGGGACGGGGCGACATCCCTGCCCTTTTTAGGGTACGTAGCCGTGGGGTGTTACAAAACTACTAGGAGATCATCAAGCTAGGACATTGCCGGGAAATGCGAGAAAAATCCATGGGATCAAAGCCGTGGAAAGCATTGAAGCTACATTTTTCGTTTACTTTACTTTCCATTTTGTGATTGAGATAATTTTTACTTTTGTCATTTTGATTGCTTACTTTTCATGAATTACAGTAAATTGCTCATCATTATTGTGTGCTTCTCATTTTTTCTTGAAAAAAAAAATTTGGAGAACCAGACAGAACCAAACCGGCGCCGGCTCTAAGAGCCAAGACCGGTGCCAGTTCCTGTTGGGTAGGCGCAACTTATAGGCCATTTTGGCCACTTTTTCTTCAAAATCTCCGAACTCCCTCTCAAATTCTCTCTAAACTATGCCGGCTTCACATCCCCACTTCCCAAAATTTGGTTTTTCATCTCCTAAATACTTCTATAACATCCATCTACCTCTCTTTTGTTGATCCTATGGATCAAAATCCTCAAATTCTTCTATTTTTCACAACAACATCATTTTCAATCCACAAGCAAGAAGCTTAAATTTGTGCAAAAAGCTTACATCTTTTGCTTGCCCATGCATACAAGGGTACAAAGGTATGATTTTTATTCAATTCCTATGGTTAAAATGGTGTAGATGACTTTTTCTAATTTTAGGACCAATTTTTGCCGAAATTAGGATTGTGTATGCTTTCTTGAATTATGCATTACTCCTTGAGCTTAATGAATTAGACTAGATTAGGAGTTAATGATACTTTGATACTTGATTCATGCATATAGCTAAGGGTGGAATTATGGCTATTTTTGATGATTGACTGTAGGCTATATATGGAACGTGCATTATTTTTCACGTAATGCCATGATGATACCTTCATTAACATAATCATGTCTACTTGCATGCATTGAGGATATTCAATACGTTTATGCTTTACTGATGAACTCTATAAATATTGTTGCGAGGTTGTGTTGAATTGATTGGAGGGATTGAATTGATTGTTGGTTGGAGTGTGATATGTATTGAAGAAGTTTGGGTTTTGTGGATTGTGAGATTGGTTGAGGGTTGAGTGTGTTAGAATTCGTGGACTCCTAAACGCAGAAAACATCCACGAATCTTTCCGAGGACCCAGTAAACGATTAAGATGATCTAAGGTTTAAGAATTACCTCTAGTTGCTTGTAATCGAAATCCTTTGATTACAGTTGCTTATTGTTGTACGTTCAACCAGAACAATCACCGAGACGACTGCGGTATGCGAACGTCCTCTATCGGATACACACTGCGAACTCACTCGATACCGGAGAGTGCTAGTGCCTAGGGTTTGAGAGGGTTTTTTTCTTTTACGGTAGAGAATGGCACGAATGTTCTCAACAGAAAAATTGGACTATTGAAAAGACGGCTAGGGTTTTCTTAAAAACCCCCGAACCTCTTAGAGTCCAACCCTAATAATATCTTATCATATTCTAATTTAAATTCAAATTAAATTTAAAGCTGATATGATAAGATTCTACAATTATCTCGGTAATTTAACTAATTAATTTACAGAGTCGATTCTTATAATGCTGGACATCATCCGAGATACATCGAATGTGGACATATTTCCAGATTCATTGTATACAGTAAATTTTATAAGTACGATTAACTTAGACATATTTCCAGATTCATCGAACCTGATTACCAGAAAAATAACCTAACAAGTTTGCTTATTGTGTGACCCTATAGGTTCATTTAACACTGGCAGTGTGCCTAAATCTTATTTAAATGGCCCACAAGTTATAAGCGATTTCTAGCAAAACATTATAACTATCCAGGTTAAATGAAGATCGGTGATCTCTTTGAACCAAACCATAATTTTATATTTAGTCCTTTTGTCACCACGATATCCAGATTAAGCATAAGGCACGGAGCATGTCATCCTTATTAAGCTTAATCAATTATTTCTTGATTTCATAGTAGATTGTTCAAACAAATGATATCAATATCTTAGATTGATATATTTGAGCACGACCATGCATTTTTAACGAGTCTAACTTATCAAGGGGCCCATGGATATCTCTCCCATAGCTGAGAGGACAAATTCCTTCACAATCAATCATATTCCTCTCCTTGATTTATTCTATATCCAACGAGTAGTCTAATTTATTATCCGGTTAAAGACAACTTTAGACAATGTCAAAATATAGAATTTATCAAGTAGGAAACTATGATGAATTTAGGTCGAAGGACTTTCAATATTATTATGGCTAGAAAGTACTTATGACATATTCCATGAAGTACTCTCACGAGTGGGTCATGTCGATACAATGTTCTCTAACATTTATTTATGTCTTGACTTCGATATCACAAATATCCATGGCGATAAAACATAGCCATCAAGTCACAAACATACTAATCTTAATTTATTATTATTCCAATAATAATAATCGATCGAGAGACAGTTTTAGAATAGTCATTGTATTCATTGTAGGGTTTTACTATCAAGTCACGTACTTGATGACCAACAAAACAAAACTCACTATTCATGGAAAGGAAAGCCTCATATTATTATATAAAACATAATGACAATTGTATAAGTACAAATTGACTCTAGGGCATATCCCCAACGAGTCTCCCACTTGCACTAAGACCAATTTGGCATAAGCAGTAATCCCGTTGATCTGGTATGACTATCATGTTTAGGCGATGGGAGAGGCTTTGTCGATGGATCTGCAACATTGTCATCGGTTGGCACCTTGCATACATTGACATCTCCTCTATCAACAATTTCTCGAATGAGATGAAAACGTCTAAGTATATGTTTGGATCGCTGATGTGATCTTGGTTCCTTAGCTTGTGCAATGGCTCCATTGTTGTCACAATAGAGATCCACTAGGTTCACAATACTAGGAACTACATCTAGTTACGTAATGAACTTTTTAATCAAAGCTGCTTCTTTAGCTGCGGTGAGGCAGCTACATACTCAGATCACGTAGTAGAATCGGCCACGGTATCTTGCTTTGAACTTTTCCGACTTACGGCACCTCCATTCAAACAAAATAGAAAACACGATTGCGATCTATAATCATCTATGTCGGACTGAAAACTAGCATCGGTGTAACCATTTACAACTAGCTCGCCTTCTTGTCCTCCATAAACTAAGAACATATCTTTAGTTCTTCTTAAGTACTTCGGTATGTTCTTGATGGCGATCCGAGTGTACCTCTCCGAGTTGTGACGAGAACTCGCTCGTCATGCTCAAGCATATGATACATCGGGTCGAGTACATAACATGGCATACATGATAGACCCTATAGCGGAAGCGTATGGTATCTTGTTCATGCGCTCTTCTTCATCCTTCGTAGAAGGACTTTGAGTTTTCTTGAGCTTAATGCCATGTGACATTGGCGAGAATCCTCTCTTAGAGTCTTGCATAATGAACCTTTTCGGTACCTTGTTTACTTTGACTTAGTCCAATTAGCTTTCTAGATCTATATCAAAGGTCCTCTGAATCACTCTGACTTATTCCTAAAATTCTTTAGTTCTCCTACACCATTATTCTTATTGGCTCTAGTAATAGTCAAACCGTCAGATTGAATGGTATCAATAGCTTTCTGAGGTTAACGTAAAATATAATCCAAATTCACAAGGGTGAAACCTTTACATGCAGTTTCCTCACATTGGCTTAGAGTTATGTTAAAGTAGTTCATGATGATCATCCAAAAGTCCATTTAGAGGACATGCTGCTATTAGTTCATACGATTTTGCTGGTAAAATGATGTAACATAACTTAAGACAGCCAGGCACAAAAGAGCTATAGTGCACATGGTAGGATCATAACATATATTCTTTCTCATCGGAAATGCAAGGCCGAGTACAAAATCCAGGTAGTGCTTTGAGCACACATAGTCGCTATACGTTAAGCTGAATTATACATATTCTACTACACACATCCCGTCTCATCCTCCTGCTCATCATCATCACTATACGAAACGGGAGGTTCTAAAGTTCGGTAAGTAAATCGTATAGGGATGTCGGCTATATTGAATCCTTCCTTTCATTCAGCATCGGGATGCAGGCCAAGCCGATATGTACGAGTCTATCTTCAATTCTTCCTCGAACTACTTGACCACAAGTACCTTCACCTCACATACCTCCCGATCTCTTCCTATCTTAACATCCTCCAAACATAACATCTCATCTTCTAATACTCAAGTATCCCCCGCCAAATTCCTTCTCATTATCTAGTAATACTACACCATCGGGGACACCATCCTTCTCATCATTATCTTGATGGCATAGTTCAATATCACCAACAATATAAAATCACCACCCATCACCTCATATGGTGATGATGTCCTCTAGGGACTGAGTGTCACTCTAGGCCGAGGTCTCTCACAAATAAGGTACCGACAAAGCTGTAAGATAAAGCGTGCTCCAGGTGGGTGGGGTGTGGAAGCGTAGGCAAATCATGTTCAAGTGAAATGTCTTGGCATACCTACTCAGTGGATAATCATAATCCTCCCGAGATCTTTTCATACCCGAATGCTCATCTATCTCCTTTTTTCCCATCACCAGCGATACCTCATCCATTGGGTGCTATCCCTTAATACGCTCCGATATCGTCATGCCTCATTAATAAAAGAGTTCTATCAATACCTATGATGATACCACAATTCTATAAAACTAAACTTTGATACCAATTATAACACCCCTACTAAAGGTAACAACAAAAGCATATCAAAAGCCGGATGTCACCCCGGATTCGAGTCACCTAGACAAGGGGTCTTTATAACGGAAAAAAGAAAACAGCAGAGTATGTAAAAGGTCCGGATCCATACCACAACAACCCATATGATGGTCACATGCACATATATAACAAAGAATCTCATACATGAAAATTTTCATTCAACATCGTGACAGGGAACATTATCCAAAGGGAAAATGTCCGTACCTATTCTGTTGTCACTCTGTGGTATCGTCCTCTATCCGTACGCGTCGCTTAACTCCAAATCCTACAAAAGAGGATACGGATAAAAGGCAAGTGTGAGTGAAAAATAACTCGATGAGTCCAATGTGTACTAGTACTTTATCAAAAAGCGAGTACACAAAAATTTTTGTGGAATAGCATATAATTTGTTCAACGAGAATGATTCCAAAATTCTTTAACAAACAGTTTGTTCAGAACTCAATCATTTTTGGAAAACGTCGTATTTCAATTTCAAATCATTACCCCAATTTTCAAATCACGAGTATTTCTCCAACGAGAAGGTCAATATGTATCCATATGCAAGTCCCACGAGTCCTTACCTTGGTCGACACGTATCATTGTACGAGAGACCGCGACCTCCGTACTCAACGTGCATCCAGGAATAAGTACACGCGACGTACTTCTACTCGAGATATACCACAACATATTCAACATTAACAATACCAACCCTATCTGGTTGATCAGGCCAGAGGATTATCTAATCCCGCAGGATTTTCAAATCAAAACATTTTTTGGAAAAAATAATTTTTTTTAGAATTTGATCACACTGACTCGCAAGTCAGATCATCATTCACATAGACTCCGCAGAGCCAATCAATTCATTCCATGGTACATCAGACCAATAAAATAATTTCAGGGATCAAAAGGTTGTTTCCAAAAATCAATCTCATCATGAGAGATCATTTTCCAAAATCATGTTGAAACAGGATAAAGAGTTCTGTTCACACATCAAAACATGTTTCCAAGAGTATCCGGGTCATTTTCCCTGTACTCGATCACAAAAGTCATTTCTAAGGGTATTTGGGCCATTTTACCCATACCCGATTTGAAAAATATTCACAAGAGTTCCAATAATGATATTTCGGTCATTTACCGAATACCCGATTCCAAAGGTTTTCATAAAATATTCCAATAAGGATATTTGGGTCATTTTTCAAATACTCGATTCCAAAAGGAACTCATTTCAAGAAATCTAGAATTCTAATCCCAAAAGAGGATTAAATTCAAAGTTTTCAACAAATTTCCATAAAATGTTCCAATAAGGGTATTCCAGTCAATTTATGAATACCCGATTCCAAAGTTTGCCATTTTCTGAAAATCCTAAATATTTAATCCAAAAAGGACTAAATTCACAAAATTCATACTTTAATCATCCAGTAAGGTTTCCAAGCCAATTATGATGTTCAATCAAGCCCAAAACGGCATAAAATAATTCTTGCTCAGATAAACATATTCAGGGATTTCCAAAACTGTATAAAAAATAGCATTTCATGGAAAAGTGAAGCACACTAGCTTTCAAAAGGTTTTAGAAATCAAAGGGGACTCACCCCGTGTCCTAATTAAACTTTTTCCGTTTACGCCCGTTCAACCGTCGTTTCTACCATTTTCAACGTTCCGTTGGTCATTTACCGACAAACCTACACCAAACATCATTTTCGGGTCAAATCGTGTTCGGCAGAAAAATAGCTAACAGTTAGCCGACGTGCCCGATGGTTAGCCGACGTCCAACTGACATTTAGCCTACAGCGCCAACGGTTAGCTGACGGTTAAGGAAAATATTCAACTTTTGTTTACGTCGTTTTTTCATTGTTTATTCAATTCATTCATTTTCCTTTTCCCACATCTTTTATCCCTTCATATACAAGGGATTCACTTCATATTTCCCATTTATTTCATCCAAAATCACACAATTAATCATCTTTAAGTTCATCCATTTTCAGACTCATTTTTCTGGAATTTTACAAATTGACACATGATTTTGTTTTGTACATAACTTTCAATCCACAGCTCCGATTTGGCTCTATGATATATCAAAACGACTATAAGACTCTTAACTTTAATTACATCTAAGACCTATTCCTGAATTCTTGTTTTTGAGGCACGGTACTGGGCAAAAACAGCCCCACTAGTTTTACCTCAATTTCACTATTCATGTTTTTCTTTGTTCTCCTTCAATCCAAACACTTGTATATCACTTAATCCTCCTCAAATGTTACTAAAACAGTCTTCATACCTATGATTTTCAGACATATTTAGCTCAGTAAACCATATTTTCCAATACCAAATTTAACATTCTCAAACAACAACAATAACTATTCATTTTTCTTTAACAATTACTCTAGCTTTCCTTCCTATTTCACATGATTCTTTTGCAGCCATGATCCACCAATAAAATTTTCATGAAAACATCTTTAGTCACCATATAAAACATAGCATAAAATCCTCCTCACCAACCAACACACACACAACACACACAACCTCATAAACGAACTTGAATTCTTGAGAAAAATTCATAAATAGCATGAATTTACCAACAAAATTTATATGAAAGTAATCCTCATGCTTTAATTTACAACTTTAATTCTTGAAGCTTGAACGTTTACCTTGTTTGTAGCTTGATTTGGCTGAAAAATGCTTCAAGTTTCCCTTTTTCTCTCCAAGAACTCTTCTTCTCTCACTTTTCCGATTTTTCTCTATTTTTTTCTAGCTATTCTTTCCTTTTCCTTTCTTTTCTTTCTCTCCTTCCTTTTGTTCTTCTCTTGGACGAATTTCTAGCTGTTTTACAGCCCTTCCACCGCCATTCTAGTGTCCAAAGTCAACCAACATTAATTACATTGTGGACTATCTATTTTAAAGATAAATTCCTATTGGTGGATTTAATTTAAATGGATAATTCTTAAGCTTATTCAATAAGCTTTTGCAATTTAATAATCCCACAAATATTTTACTCCCCCAATGGTATTTTAACACTTGTTTTCATCCACCTTTCACACAATGCCACACATCCATTTTTTAACCGCGATTTTCTATTTTCTTCATAAACCAGCAAAATTAGGTCCGTAACGGAAAAATATTTTGTTTCACTATTCAACTCCAAAAATTCCACTGAATCCATTGGTAAGACTTAAATTCTTCAATTCCTTCTCTACTTGGTCAAATTTGCTGTCAAAGTCGCGAGCGCGGTCAAAATGACGAAAATGCACCCGATACCCCGAGTAGCATAATTCGCACCAAAATGTGCGTTTCATTGCACTGATCAATTTCTCTTTTCAGAGCACCCTTAAATTCTTATTTTGTTAATAATAATAGCTTTCCAAAAATTTAGGATACGGGTAGAACAAATTTAATAATTACATTTGGGCCTCGACAAAATATTCATCTCATTACACCGATCAACTTTTGTTCTGGACATCAGTACAAATTCTCATCCTATTACAAATAGTAGCCAATCAGAAGTAAAAAGGTAGGGTGTTACAAAGTGCATCTATCATGTAGTCTAGTATTGTTGGCAAGTATCGAAGAACCATAGGGAATGGGGGCTATCACTCCTAGTTCCTTCTTTTCTCATGGTTTAGCCAATAAGTAAGTGTAAGGTGTAAAACTAACTATATTAGGAGAGAGGTTATGTTCTTGTACACAAGAGAGCGTCACAATTCCCCTAAGGAATAAGAAAGAGAAAAACCTATGTAACAAAAAGGAAGCCCCCCACTCAAGACCTAAGAAATGAGTACCTTTTGGACCCAAAATTCCTAATTCTAGGCACCAGAGTAAGTCACATGTCAATTTTCACCCTCGCTCGAGTTATGAGATTTCAACCCCTATGTTAATTGATCGATATCTCTACCTAACTAACCAAGCTTAAAAGTGCATTAGTCATTACTCACCATCCCAAACCATCCGAAGGTCAGAAAATCTTTATCTCTAGGAAATTTCATAAATCCTTTGGTTATTAGCCATAATTCCTAACCTCCCTTTTGGGTTAATTGAAAATGGCAAATGCTAACCTAGTTATGTGGGTGTCCTATTCTCAACCCTATCTCTCGAAATCATTAAGGAAGAACAATCAATTGAAATACATCAATCAAAACCCATTTAACTAAGATAGCTAAATAAGATCAAATAACCAAATACCCAAGAACAAGAATCATAGATCTAAGGAAAATACATCATTCTCAAGTACAACAATAGGGTACAACCCTTAATTACAATTAAAAATAAATTCTTAGCACAAGAATACGAGAAATATTACAAAATGAATAGAAAACCAAACTCATAGACAAGCTTTTCTTCTTCCTCCTCTTGAAATCTTCAAGTAGACTCTCTTCCTCTTCGTTGGATCTCTTGGTTCTTCTCTCTTCTTGGTACTCAAACTCACAAGAACTGGGGTTCTTGAGAGAAACCCTAGCCTTTTCCAAACTCTCCTCCTCAGATTTTGAGTGTAAAGAATGCTTAAATAGAGGTTTAGTCGTGTAAAAATCTGAAAACTCACTTAAAACAGTACCTTATCTATTTATGGGTGGCCCAGGGAATTTGAACTTCCTTGGGCAACCATGTTTTTCTAGAAGGCGGCCTAGGGAAGTTTAAGTTCCCTTGGCTGCCTAGTTTCTAGAAAAACTAGGCACTTTAGAAGAAAATCGGTTGGCCTAGGGAACTTGAATATATACACATATGAACACAACCAGGAAGCCTAGGGATGCTTAACTTCCTTAGGTTGGCATATTTTTGGAATTTTGGATGCAAAGAAAAACTACTAGGCTACCTAGGGATGCTCAACATCCCTAGGCTGCCAATCTAGACTAAACATATGCATATTTACATAAAATGCAGCCCAGGGAACTTGAAGTTCCTTGGGCCACCAATAATCTGGAAATTTAAACACAAGAGCTCAAAACCTAGTGGCCTAGGGAGCTTAGAATTCTTACACAAGAATTTATCTCTATTGAACCACAAAAATAATAGAATATATATATATATGATGAAGCCTCATCACACACCCCTAAACTTAAATCTTTACTTGTTCTCAAGCAAACCATAAAGCACCACAAGCAAAAAGTCTTTTCGCATGATAGGATGGGAATTTTGAACATAAGTAGGCCAAGATGGTAAAGATGTTATTTCCCTTTTGAGTTAATAATCAAGTCCAAAACCTAATTAGCCAAGCCGATTTTTGTGTAAACAAATAAATTCGGAACGAAATAATCAAAGCCATCGAAGTTAAGTTAAACAAGTTTATGCTCATTCAAGGTGTTCCATTTTGATTCTATGGGTTTCGAAAGCGAGTAGTGTGATTTATATAAGTTAGGCTCGATAAGTTAATTCTAAAGTTCTATGATCTCCCAACCATCGAAGTCCAAACAGGCAAATATAAGGTTGGTCCATCAGCTCATTTTATTCTCTCAATGCTTTTTCCAATTTTTTTTTCTTGTAGTAAGATAATGCAAAAGCCTAGCAAAGATGTATAATAATGATTTTTTAGCTTTTGTGTTACATTACTCCAGAAATTTTTCTAAATTTTTGTTGATTAGACAAGGTAATACAAAGGCCTAGTAAAGATATAGATAAGGATTTTTTAGCTTTTGTATTACCTTGATTTATTCTCTCATTGGTTTACCTTAATCCTTATTTACACACTTGGAATAAGGACAAATTAAGCAATCATAGAACAAAGATTAACCTAAAGTTCCATACTTATATCATCACAACCACTACCTCAATTCCTAAGAAACAATATTGTGTCACTTTTACTAAAGCCTAAATAATGTTAATTTAAATTCTCACGATCTAACTATTTTATTCAAGTTTATCCAAAAATAAACTTATCTAATAGGTGTTAAATTTAATTCTCATGCTAAAAGAGGGACAACAACAATACCATCAAGGCCCAACACAGTCCAAAAATTGTTGTTGTTGTTGTTGTTGTTTTTTTTTTTTTTTTTTTTTTTTGCATTTTGGTCAATAACATAACTCCTCAAAATCAATGAAAAATGACCTAATTCATGCATAGCTCATTACATAATAGAAACATGAAGAGAGTATTAACCTAACTCCTTCTCCATACTTAAATTAGACAATGTCCTTATTGGCATAAATATAACAATAACCACATCTAATATTGGACTAAAATGAAGAAAAAGGGAAAGAAGGTTAGTAATACTCCCCAAGTGGTCGCAATTTTATGGAAAAGTATAATCTTGCCAAAAGAAGAAGAAAAGAAAACTGCTAAAAGTGAAATATAGTAAATGTTAAATATAAGTAGTAATACTATAACATAACTAAAATTGAAATCCGAATCAAATATATACAAAATTGAGTCCAAAAAGAAAAAAAGCTAAAGTAAATGACGCCTAAAAAACTAAAAGCCATTTAGTCTACTTTCTCTATATTTCTTATGTTTTCTCTATGGTATAGTTTCAACCGGTTCCCATTTACTTTGAAAACTCCCTTTTCTGGAAGAGATAGCTCCATTGCTCCGAATAAGGAAACCTTAGTCACCAGGAATAGTCCGGACCACCTAGATCTCAAATTTCCTAGAAATAGTCTCAGTCTTGAATTAAAACAAAAACACTTGATCACCCTCCTTGAATTGACAACTTTGTATGATGTGCTTGTCATGCCACTTCTTCATGTTCTCCTTGAATATTCTTGAGTTCTCATAAGTTGTATTCCTCTATTAATCTAACTCATTCACTTGAAGAAGTATTTTTGTTCCTGTTTGCTGGCTTCTATCGCAACTAGCCATAAACCTATGTGCATCCTTAAATGCTAAAGGCCAGTAGAATCCGGAGTTAAGGGCCTTTCTTGCTATCCCGTTTGCTTGGTAATGCCCCATCGCTGGTCCTTCATGGCAATGTTGAAGAATATCCCAAGAATCAGCAGTATCCACATATCTTTGAATGACATGATCTTCACACAAACGAAACAAGAACGGATCTTCCCAAAAGAAATACTTCATATTAGAAAAGAATTTCTTCCTCTGGTATGGAGTAAGTCCTTTAGAAAGGATATCTACTACGAGAAAGTTTGCATAGTCAGCAAACCAAGGGGAAATGGGATTTTTACCCTTAACCTATAACAGTTGTTCATCAGGAAAGACATCATTGATCTCTTCTTCTTTTAGTGATTCCAAAGTAGGGTTTTCTAGCCTTGATAGGGGATCTACAGCTAAGTTTTTAGCTCTCTTCTTGTCCTTGATCTCCAAATCAAACTCCTATAACAATAATACCCATCTAATCAATCTAGGCTTAAAGTCACCTTAGCAAAAAGGTATTTCAGTGCAGAGTGATCATATAAACTATAACTTTAGATAAGACGAGGTAAGGGTGAAGTTTATCAAAAGCAAATACTAATGCAAGCAACTTTTTTTCTGTGCTAGTATAATTCTCTTATGTTGCTATGAGAGTTTTGTTGGCATAGTGGATTGGCTGGAATTACTTACCTCGCCTTTGTCCAAGACCAACTCCAACTGCATAGTCACTAGCATCACACATTAACTTAAAAGGGAGTGACCAATTGGGAGCAACTAAAATGGGGGAGTTAATTAGTTTTTCCTTCAACAATTTAAAAGCAGATAAGCACTTTTCATCAAAATTAAAGGGGGCATCCTTCTCAAGAAGAGAAGTAAGGAGTTTGGAAATTTTTTAGAAGTTTTAGATGAATCTCCTGTAGAAGCCTGGATGCCCAAGAAAACTCCTAATGGCCCTCACAGAAGTTGATAGAGGAAGCTTTTCAATTAGCTCTATCCTAACTCGATCAACCTCAATCCATTTTTTCAAAATCTTATGCCCTAAGATGATAGCCTCCTTTATCATAAAATGACAATTCTCCCAATTTAACACAAGATTTATCTCTTCACGCCTTTTAAGTACTTTCTCTAAATTTTGCAAACAAAACTCAAAAGAATCCCCAAAAATAGAAAAATCATCCACGAACACTTCCATTATATCTCCTACCAAACCTTCAAAAATGGCCATTATACATCTTTGAAAAGTTCTAGGCCCATTACATAATCTAAAAGGCATACAACTGTAAGCAAAATTCCCAAAAGGGCATGTGAATATAGTTTTTTCTTGATTTTTAGGGGCTAAGGGATCTGAAAATAGCCAAAAAAGCCATCTAGGAAGTAGTAGTACATGTGTCTAGCTATCCTTTTTAATATCTGATCAATGAAGGGAAGAAGGAAATGATTCTTTCTTGTGGCGTCATTTAGTTTTCTATAGTCAATGCACATGATCTATCCCGTGAAAAGCCTCATTAGGATAAGCTCTTTCTTCTCATTAGGTGCCACTGTCATATCTCTCTTCTCTGGTGCCACTTGTGCAGGGTCACCCACATACTGTCTTAAATAGGATATACAATTCCAGCATCCAACACTTTAATCACTTCATCCTTAACCACTCTATTGGGGTTGTACTACAAGCTTTGTATTTTCCTCAAGTAGGATCTTATGGATGTAGAATGAAGGACTGATTCCTTTAATGTCCATGAGTTTCCATGCTACAGCCTTTTTGTGATTCTGAAGCATTTGCACTAACTATATCTTTTGCTCTTCCTTCATATCACTTGTAATTATCACTAGAAAATTGTTCCCTGGAGATAAAAATGAGTACTTAAGATAATTTGGAAGTTCTTTCAATTCTAGCTCAGGTGGGTCCTCAATGGATTATCTCATTTGCCCAAGGCTTGACCTCTATATCACTTCAAGAACTACTGCTTCAGATTTGTCCTTTGAGTTCTCCACATATGGCAATAGTTCTTGCAAAAATTCAGAAATGTAATAATCTAGAATATCAATCCTAAAGCAATCGTCTTGTGAGGAAGAATGTCTCATACTGTCTAAAAGTCTTATGATAACTTTCTCCTCCTCAACTCTTAATATCAGCTTTCCCTCATGAACATCTATAATAGCTTTTACAGTAGAGAGGAAAGGTTTACCTAGGATCAATAAAACCTTAGAATCTTCATCCATATCAAAAATAACAAAATCAACTAGCACTACAAGAAAATTGTTAATTTGCAATGGAAAAATTCGTGGAAAATCTGTGGCAAAACTGAAATTTGCCACGGATCTACAATGGACATCACACCTAAGCAAATCCTTTCGTCTCTAAGCAATTTTTGCGAAGAAAATCCTTTTCTGTGGCAATTTTGCCACAGATTTACTAGTGACAGTATTTTTTGTAGCACATGAAAATTAATTTAAGTGAGAAATTTTGCGACGAATTTTCTACGGATTAGTTCTTTCAAAATTGGCTTCCATGGCAAATCCGTGGCAAATTGTCACGAATTTGCTGCGGGCATTTTTTACCTAGAAATAGCTTCTGTAGAAAATCCGCGGCGACCTTTTTACTAGGGGAATGGCTTCCATGGAAAATTTGTGGCAGATTGTCATAGATTTGCCACTGAAATTTTATTTTGCAAATTTCTTCCGTATCCAATTCGTGGTAGATTGTCACGGATTTTCCACAATCATTTTATTTTGCAACTATTTTCTATAGTTTCCATTTATTTTGTGTGGCAAATCTATAGCAAATTGCGAGGGATTTTCTAAGAAATTTTGTTTTTTGTGGCAATTACTTGCAACCAGCTAAGGATTTGCAATTCATATCACACAAATGTGGCTGGATTTTCAACTCACATTCCCATCAAAAGTGCATTCCTTGTCCATTTATATGCACAACATACAACTGCAAACACACATTCACCAGAATTTCACTAACCAAAATATACAAAAATTTTTAATGCCCAAATGCACTAATAATCATATATTATAAAAATATCCAAAAGAGCAAATGCAAATTCAGAATAATACTAAATCCATAATTCAAATATCTAAAGTGGCAAATACAAATTCATGTTGAACCACAGCGCCAGCAAGCTTTTCTTGTGGGATTGGCGTGCAATGCCTCCAGACTGTTGCTTTCCCCAAATCCATTAAAGCAATTCTCTTAGCAGTTAAATCAGCCCTAATCCGATCACTTCTCAAAAACTCTTTGTTTTTTCTTGCTTTTGTTCTTTCCTATAATGAATGTAGAAAGTTTCATGATGCATTCTTGGGTAGAAGGAATGATTTTTTGATTTTTTTTTTTTTTTAGACTTTCTGATCAAAGTTACCTATTCAAAAGCTAGAACGAAGGTGACAGATAGTATAATGGCAACATATTGATTAAATATCTTATCTAGATAAATGGGAAGTGTCTGCATATCAGAAGAAAGAAGTTGAACACAGACTCTAGCAAACTAGTATGCATATTAGGATATACTGATACAATAAAAAGAAACACTGCCTAACCACACATAATATAGCCAACTTTGAAAGCCAATCAACTTTATGTTTTCTCACTTTTTCTATTATTTTTCCAAGAAATACGGATCCCTTGGTACAATTAACTCCTCAACTAAATTTCTTTTTGCATCTAGATGACAATGTGTTAACTCAAAATGTATATGTAATGGCATATCTCTCGGTATCCTTCTATGATTATTTTGGCTTCATCCACTACGTTAATTAAAAGTTTTACAGTTGATAATTTTTTTTATAGATTTCATCTTCTTAGCCAACATAGGAGTGTCAATGTCCCCAAAAAAAATCACATTGTTACCTCCATGGCAACAGCGTTACAAATGAGTAATGTCACAAGAAGCTGGTGCTACTTCTAAACCACATGAAGTATAGCAGCTGCAAATAAACAATCAATAATAGGAAATTATTTCCTAAACATAAAGAAGCAGCTCCTGTTTGTAGTAGGATGAAAGTTGAAACCCATCTTATATCTATTGCAAACAGCACTATGGCTGCTGATCAAACTTAATCAAGTCCAAATATGTCCTATATTATAGAAAGAATTTTTTTTCTGATAGGAAACAAGAAGCAAAATGTTAGCCAAACAAAAGGGAATAAAAAGCAGAAATTTATTTATCTAGATTAAGGTTAAAAGACAAACTCAAATCACATGACATTCATCTGAGAATAGGTTATCCATTATGAGGAAACATAAACAAGTGAAGGACCTCTTTTATCATGAAATGATGTATGAGTCAATTTTGTGCTTTAAATATATATATAAATAATATTGACATTTTGGGTTTTTTAACCAATAAAATATTTTAAAAAAAACTTACCAAACACAAAAGGGATTTCCACTTAGCAATAAAATACAGGGATTCCCAATTCGCCATCCACATCTCCATCCTCCTTTCTCTGGTATGTTACTGGGGCAGCCACCTGAACTCCATGCCTATTTTCATTCACACCCACATTGCCATTCCCACTAATAGTCCCAATTTCAAAATACTATTCCGAGTACTGATTCACAATTCTAAATTTAGCAAGTCAAAAATAAAATTACACCAGATCCCAACCAGAAGTCTTATTGAGCACTATGTAAAATTATATTTAGAACCAATTACTCAAATTCTCAATTTCTTCATAGTTTCAAGCTTACATATATTTCCTAGATACTCAATATCAAAACAAGAAACACTCTTTTTCAGCAAGAAAAGAAATTAAACAAAGAAAAAAAAAAAGCTAGAATGCAAAGCAAGCAGCAAGAATTTTGTGGAAGATGAGAGAAATTATTACCTACGTTTGCAAGAGTTTACAAACCCGAGCAATTTGTTGAAGAAAACCCCTAAAAGAATGTTTTTTTCCTTTGTGATCTTCAACTACTATCACAACCCTAGAAAGAATAGAAAGAACGCCTTTTTCCTTTGTGCACTTCAACTATGTTATCATATATGAAATTCGTAGTAAGTTTTAGGCTCGATTTGGGAGATTAATCGGAGATGAAGGCAATGGCGCCGGCAAAGTTGGGAATTCAAAGGGAAAGGAAAGAAATTGATGCTACCAGAGAAGTACATAATTCATGGTTCATTTTTACTTCACTCGGTCAAAACATTGGTTGCAACTTCGGCCGGTCAATTTCAAGGAGCAAGAGGATGGTAGGTGGAAATGTGAGCTGAAGACAGTGGGCAGTGGAGTGTGAAAGTAGTAGCCGGTAGGGGCATATGGGAAAGAACCTGAAAATTATCTGTGGGAAGAGGATTTTTGCCTAAGTATGGAATGGGCAAGACAGTGGGGATTTTTGCCTAAGAATATAAAAAATGACGTCATTTCAGTAGCTGGTAGTGGATAATGCTCACCCGGCGTCAGGCCCAAGAAGGCCACCTAATGCCTGGTCCCCTCAGCTTACTGGACAAATTGGGCAGATTAAACCCGGTGCCAGTCCCAAGAAGGATACCCAGCTCCGGGTCACTTCGGGCAACACTCGATTTTTACTTAAATTTTCCCTTTTATTCTGTTTTGTTCCCAATTAAACTTTCACGACTTTTATTATGTAATATGGATATTTTGGACTATTTAAAGGCTTGAATAGTTGAGATTTCATCTCACTTTAGTTAGGTGTAGATGCCTATATATATGGCATTATAACATTTCAAATGTAACTTGGATATTTTATTGAGATCAAAAGACACTCTTGTGAGGGTTCTTGGGTATGAATTAGTAGACTTGATTCTCATTTCTAGAGTTCTAAGTTATTTATTTTGGCTTAGGGTCCTAGCATTTGAATTGAGTATCTTATTTCTTCACAAAAACCACTGTTTGAGCTCTTGGATGGGTCTTACATTTTGCCCTAAATTTAGCCACAAAATTCATTGAGAAAACAACCCCAAGATCATATCATTATTGAATTAGAATTAATATAATAAAAGAATTGACAAAAAATATAAAAAAATCAAATCCGTGGTAGATCCTTCGCAGACTGCCACAGATTAGCTACGAAATAATTGAGAAATTTATTCTTCCGTGGCAGATTGCTACAAATTTGCCATGGAATCAACTCAGTTGACCAATTCCGTGGCTATTCTGTGGCAAATTGCTACGAATTTGTTAGGGAACCAGTAAATAAAAATAAATTTAACATTCTTTTTATCTCTATTCTACCTAACAATTTTTTTTTAATATATTATCTATCATTGTACATTAAATTAAACTAAAAAGGCTCATAGAAATATTTCAAAATAAGTGACATGCCTATATTTGCTACTTGTTGTTACATGTATAATTTACTTCATGAATACAAGTAATTAACATATGAATATTATAGAAATCTATAAACAATAAGGTAGTGTTTCAAAAAAGGAGATAAAGGAATACAAAAATTTGTATTTATTCTCAATAGGTATTGAATTAGAATTAATAGACTAAAATAATTGGAAAAAATGTAAAAAATTAAATCTGTGGCAGATCCCTCATAGTCTACCACGAATTAGCCATGGAATATTTGAGAAATTTATTCCTCTGTGGTAATTCCATGGCAAATTGCCACGAATTTGCAAGCGAACCAATAAATAAAAATTTAAAACACATTCAATTATTAATTCCCAATTTTCATTTTAAGACTAAATAAGTTATAGATAAACAAACCAAAAAGTTTATAAAACATTTGATCTTTGCACTTCAAAGGGTGTTGAATTACAATTAATACAAATTAATATAATAAAAGAACTAGAACAAAGAAGAAGAAAAAATAAATTCATGGCAAAGCATTAGCCATATGCATGGGATTGGTCACGGGCTACAAGCCATGGCAAATTGTCTGTGGCAAATCCCTAGCAGTTTACTAGGGATCTGCTACGAAAATATTTAATTTTATTAAAAATTATTCCGTGGCAAATCCATGGCAGATTAATCCATGGCAGATTGCTACGGATTTGCTACAGAATACAACTATTGCAACTTGTTACGGATCTGCGACGAAATATTCTATATTTTTCTCTCATTTTTCATTTATTGGAAAATGCTATAATTTTGCCACGAAAATTTTTTCATCGCAAATCGGTGGCTAATTGTTGGCACATTTTTGGCTACAGATTTGTTACGGAATATGTTTTCATCGCTAGTTGCTACTGTTACCATCTCAATTCCATGGAAAATAGCTATGGATTTGCTATGGTATTCTATCCCTCACAATTTTCTTTGTCTTGTGTAGTTTCATGCAAATCCATCGTTGATTGCCACGGAAAATTTTTCGTGGCAGATTCATAGTTTTCTTGTAGTGTAGAAAAATGAATTTGTCAACCTTAACAAGCACATCCTCTACAACCCTTCTAGGATATTTGATGGATCTATCTACTAATTGAATACTCATCCTAGTAGGTCTTGGTTCACCTAAGCCCAATTTACAAAAAGTATGGTTAGGTAGCACATTGATACTAGCCATTAAATTCGCCAATGTTGTGCCAAAAGTGGTGCTACCTATGACACAAGGAATGGAAAAACTCCCTAGATCCTTTAATTTCAATGGCAGCTCTTCTTTATGTTGTTGGAGGGCAGAACACTCTTTATTCAAGGTGATAGTAGATAGCTCTTCTAACGTCCTTTTGTTATACGAGATATCTTTCAAAAACTTAGCATACTTGGGCATTTACGTCAGGGCCTTGACAAGTGGGAGATTGGTTTGCAGCTGTTTGAATAACTTGAACCTTATCTTTTCCTTTTCTCAGATTATCTAGATATGGTACAAAAGAAGGATGCTTATACTTTTCTATCTTTTTCGTTCCTATTATCTCAGGTGGAGGGATTGCCTTTTTTGTTTCCTTTAATGGCATTGCAGGTGAGTTCTATTCCTTATCTTGCAACTCTCCTATCCTTCTTTGATCATCATCCTTAATGGTATCATGGGGTTAATCAGCTCTTTACCACTTCTCAATATGATTGCTTCAACAAGTTCATGGGAAGCCTAATCCTCGAGATCCTTAATTAATAATCTATTATCATCTCCTAGATTTTGGATTGGTTCCTTTTAACTTCTTAACAATGTCTCTACCTCCTCAAAATGTGAAATGGTTGAACTAGCAAATTGCTTTAAAAGTTGCTCCGATGATGACCTATAACTCAACTCATGAATCCCAACGACATCATTAGCCCCCTCACCATGAGAACCCTCTTGAAAGTTATTTCCCCTACACCAAATGCCTTCCCCTTCATCATTATCCATATCACAAGTTCAAATCGACCTCCAAAAATAATTCATAACTAAAATAAATGAATACCGCAAGAATTCCTCAACCAAAAAAAAAATGACAGATCAATAATCCCCAAACTATTCATCAAACCTTAAATTTACATGCCCAAAAACAAATCCCATGACAGGGTTATAATTTTCAGTCTCCAAAAGATGAACAAAATGTTCGAGATCAAGAGACCATTCATTTATTAGACAAAAACACAAAATAATATTACTCCTACAATAAGTTGAAATCACAAATTAAGATGCATAGTTTGTAGGAGAACCAAAAAGTTGTTTCAATTCTAAAAAGAATGAACAAAAAATGAGACATAATCCAAAGAATTTTTCCCCCAAAAGATAAATTCATCCAACCGAAACATATACCACATATCCGCTTTCAAAGTTCCAATTTCATGCAAAAAGAATACAATCTCCATCACACCAATCCAATCTCCTTTCTCATCCCAAGAAATCCAACAAATGAAATTCAAATCACAAATCTCCAATCTCCAACAATTTCCTCATAATTCTTGACCAACTAAAGAACAAGATATAAATGAATAAACCAGTAAATGAAATTGAAATTATTCAAGTATCCAAAAGAATACAATTTACAACAACAACACAACAATCAAAGAATTCTCAAATACAATGTTGGCCAAAATAAAAAATAATGTCAACCTCCATACAAAACTATTCATAAATAAGTTAGTCATACATACAAGTGTATATATAAATACAAGGCTAAATCAATAAGAATTAAAGTTTTTAGAATGTAACCAATACCATTCTCCAGCAATAGCGCCAAAAACATGATGAGTGTGTTGCATGTATAGAAAATCTAAGTTATTGTGCTCCACATACACATAAGTTTTAATAGTTAAAATGCCAATTAAAATTATATAACACACACATATATAGGCAAGTGCACCTATCGTATAGTCTAGTATTGTTGGCAAGTGTCGAAGAACCTTAGGGACAAGGGGCTATCACTCCCACTTCCTTCTTTTCTCATTGTTTAGCCAATAAGTAAGTGTAAGGTGTAAAACTAACTATATTAAGAGAGATGTTATGTTCTTGTACATAAGAGAGAGCCACAATTCCCCCAAGGAATAAGAAAGAGAAAAACCTATGTAACAAAAAAGAAGTCCCTCACTTAAGATATAAGAAATAAGTACCCCTTAGACCCAACATTTCTAATTCTAGGCACTGGAGTGGGTCACATATCAATCTCACCCTTTCTCGAGTTATGAGATTTCTACCCCTATGTTGACTGATCAATATCTCTACCTAACCAACGAAGCTTAAAGGTGCATTAGTCATCACTCACCATCCCAAACCATCTGGAGGTCACAAAATCCTTATCTCTCGACAATTTCATAAACCCTTTAGTTATTAGCCCTAATTCCCAGCCTCCCACTTAGGTAATTGAAAATGGAAAATGCTAACATATTCAAGTAGGTGTCCTATCCTCAACCCCATCTCTCGAAATCATTAAGGAAGAACAATCAATTGAAATACATCAATCAAAACCCATTCAACTAAGATGGCTAAATAAGATCAAATAACCAAATACCCAAGAACAAGAATCATAGATTTAAGAAAAATACATCATTCTCAGGCATAAAAATAGGGTTCATCCCTTCATTATAATTAAAAATCTATTCTTAGCACAAGAATACAAGAAATATTACAAAAGAAATAGAAAGACAAACTCATAGACTAGCTTTTCTTCTTCTTCCTCTTGAAATCTTCAAGTAGACTCTCTTCTTCTTCTTTGGATCTCTTGGTTATTTCCTCTTCTTGGTACTCAAACTCATAAGAACTAGGGTTCTTCTAATACTCCGCCCAAAACCCCCTTTGACTATGGGGAAAAGTCATGCATTGCATAGCATCTTGCATTTTATGTGGTAGCTAGAATAATTTTATTTGCATGGATGCATGTGAATTTTCCCATTGCTCTTGCATTTGAATTAATTGATGTGAAATAGTTGTGTTGTTAAAGATTTGGATAAGGGAGGTTTGGTCGAAGATTTGGAAGGATGAGTATTGGGGTGGTAATAACTTCTTGTAGAAAAATTAGTATTAGAGTTGTTTTGGAGTAGCGGGGAGGTTGGTGATTACCTTTGGTGACCCGAGTTCAAATCCTACCTTTTGTGAAGTTAGTTTCTCCTCTTCAAATTCTTTTCCTTAAACCATTTCTTGTCTTGGCCGAAAAAGAATCTAGCTATCCTAGAGAAAATTTTAGTATTTTTACTCCAAGGAAATAAGTCTCTATATTTATTTCCTAAATTCAAGGACTTTGATGTGAATAAAGTTCATCTTTAATTTTCAGCTTATGTCCCTTAGGATTTTCGAAAAAACCCTAGCTAGTAATTAAAATATTAGCTTGATTTTAGGTAGATAGATGTTGCCATGGATAGGTGGAATTAATGAGTCCTTTTTTCTAGTAGGAAATCTTGTTGATTTTAATCCTAGAATGTTAGATAAAAATCTGGAAAAAAATTCCAGCAAGTGCCGCCACTTCTTGGAGGACTTTTAGCTCAATCCAAACTCTTCTAGGACTGGAGGAAATCCTATCCAAATCCTGGATAAAATCAGATTTTATTTCAATCCAAATTGAACTAGGTTTTTCTTCCTTTTCCTAGCTGAATTTCGGCAGCTTTGTATCACCATAAGCTGTCCGAAATTCCAGCCATCTTTAGCTACAATCCAACTCTGTAAATCCTAGCTCAAAACACATAAATACTCCTCATCAATTCAGGGTACCTTAGCTGCACAAAACCAGAATTTTATTCACACAAAAACACTGAAATTCGTCCAGCTTATGCACAGGAATTTCGGCAGCTTGGTGCAGGAATTTCGGCTAGCTGTTGTGTTCCTAATCCAACCGAAATTCTGCACACAAAACACACCAAAAAACCCCAGCTGATCAAGCTATTTTCAGTGCCCAAAACCCTCATCTTTTCTCTGGAAATTTTGGCAGAATTACAGCCTAAACAGCCCAGAATTTCTTCTCCTTCTGCTCAGCAATTTCGCATAGCTTGCACAGGATTTTTCAGTCATCAAAACCCACACAAACTCTTCCTTTTTTGGCCCAAAATTCTGAACACATTCAGCCTCCTTTTGAGCAGTATTTCGGCCAGCATAGAGGAACACATTACAGAATATTTTCCTCCATTACACCCTCCCAAATTCGGCCAGCATCAAAGGGCACAACAAGCTGAAATTTCGCCCTTGCTGTCCAAGAAACCTAAAGCCATTAGGAGTCTTTCTAAACATCACCATCTAACCCTAAGCCAATCATCTCCAACTTTAAATCCTAGCAACCGTCTACCCTCTCCATTCTACATGAAATTTTAGCAACTTCTCTCTACAAATTTTCAAAAACTCAAGAGCTATTCCAAGCAAAAAATCGAACACATCTCAAGGTAAGCACAAATCCTCTCAACCTCTTGATGCCGTTTTCTCTAATGATTCTTTTTCTCTTTCTTCTGCCCTTAAATCACGCCCTATAGAGGCTGATTTCCTCTTCTTCCTTAATTTTCGATCAAGAGGAGCAAAGGAGGTAGCTTCTCTCTTCTTCTCAAGCGAACTCGGGACGATCACCATAGGAGTATCGAGACCTCATTACCCGGTAGTTGCAAGGTAAGGGAATACCCTTCCTTGATGCCAAAAGTAAAGTTTATTGGTGTTTCTTAGTGAGATAAACATGTGGTCGTAGTATATGATATTTGGGGATTGAATAGTTTACTTGGAATTAAATAGGGGATTGCGAATTGTTGCGAAAATAAATGGGATTAGAGAATGTTTGAATTAATTGAGACCCTGATCATGATATTATATGGTTTAGATCAGGTGGATAATTGAGAAAAGCCAACTGTGAATTTATCACGTTTGTCTGAGGCATATCCGGTAAGTCCTTGCATAAACTCTTTTATTAAATGTTGTGATGGTAAGTCCTTTTATAAACTGTTTTGTTAAAGGTTGTGATGGCAAGTCCATGTTGTGAAGCTTTGTAAAGCTATTGTTAAACTATGTTTGCTTGGGTTGTAAACGTGGATATTTATTTTTTAAACGGTTTTGTCAAACTAACAATTTTAGCAAGAAAACTATTATTTTCCTTAAATTTTTAGAAATCTCTTTTAAAGAAAACCACGTTTTACAAAGCCAAGGTTTGAAAATATTTTGAATCAGGAATTGACGGATATGTTCGTTGAGTACTCAATAAGGGTAGGCTAACAATACTAGTCTTGGAGGGCTAGCGTAAGTCTTCTGGCAGGAGGCCACCTCCAGAAGATGAACTCTGCTTGAAAAGGTAACAGTGTTGGTTGGTCAGGCCAGTCCGAGCTAGCATGTGTACCTGGTATGGTATTTATATTCCCGGCATGGACACCCGAATGGTTTTGTTGGGTGTAGAGATGGAGGAGCATCTCACCCGGTGGGCTGTACACTCACCTTGATCAGAACGCCCAACGTGTGGTAATCTGGTCCGGACAAGGTGCACAAAGTGTGGTGCATTGGCCAATTTGTGCTCATGGAGCCCAACGTGTGGTAACATGACTTTTATCCGAGTGGAGGATTTATTTTGTACAAAGTGTGACAATGAGAAAACCCCACTCCTTGCGAAAAGAGATTGTTTATGACTTGCCAAATTATTTCTACAAATGTTTTACACTTTGCATACACGAACTATTTAAAACACCATGTGCATACACAGGACTTACTGAGATTTATTCTCACACCGTTTTACATCATGTTTTCAGGGGATAGACCGTGCTGAGTCAGCGGGGCATGTAATAGTTGAAGCTTTTACTATTTTCTCTATCCGTTCTAGGAGACATTTGTTGCTTATGCTTCTAAACAATATTTTGTTTTATTCCATTTTTCTCCAAGTTGAGCCTGATGTAATAAGAGTATTTCCTTATTTATCTAAGTTGATCCTTTTGGAGATTGCCTTTATATTTTATACCTCGTTCTAAAGACCTCTTGTCCTACGAGATGGAGTGACATCCCCACCCTTTAAGGGTACGTAGTCATGGGGTGTTATAGTTCTTGAGAGAAACCTTAACCTTTTCCAAACTTTCCCTCTCATATTTTAAGTGTAAAGAATGCTAAATAGAGGTTTGGTCGTGCAAAAATTTGAAAACTCGCTCAAAACAATGCCTTCTTTACTAGTGAGCGACCCAGGGAATTTGAACTTCCTTAGGCCGCCATGTTTTTCAGAATCAAGGTGGCCTAGGGAAGTTCAAGTTCCCTAATCTACCTAGTTTTTGAAAAAACTAGGCACTTTAGAAGAAAATCGGGCGACCTAGGGAACTTCAAATTCTCTGGGCTGCCAGTTAAACTTAATATATAACATATGCATATAACTAGGTGGCCTAGGGATGCTCAACTCCATATTTTTATAATTTTGGTTGCAAAGGAATCCTACCAAGCGGTCTAGGGATGCTCAACTACCCTGGGCAGCCAACCTAGGCTAAACATATGCATATTTACATAAAAAAGGCGGCCCAGGGAACTCAAAGTTCCTTGCGCTGCCAAGAATCTGGAAATTTAAACACAAGAGCTCAAAACTTGGTGGCCTAGGGTTCCCTAGGCTGCTTTCTCTTTGGACAACATTGCACACGTTCTTCTATTTTTCTTCCTTCTTCTTCTTTGTTCTTCTTCCTTTTATCTTCACTTGATCTTTTACATTTCCTAGCAAAACAAGATGACAATAGTATGGTTAGTAGTGATTTACAAAAGAATTTATTTCCATTGAAGTAGAAAAATAATATAAAATGTATATATGATAAAGCCTTATCAACAAGACTCGGGGGTTTTCATGATATTGCCAATTCCTGATAGTAACGCCAAAAACTTGATAATGTGATTTCAAGTGTTGGAAATAGTATCAACAAAAGCCACAGGCGATGAAGTTTTAATTAAAATGCTAAAAACTAAAACCGCATAATTGGGCAAGTATACCCATCGTATAGTATAGGGAATAGCATATTGAAATATATGCTCACTAAGACTGTATTTTTTATATAATTTCAATTAAAATTAAAAAAAATTATTCTCACAAATTTTTTGTGTTTTCTCATTTTAATTTATGCATGATTTTGCTGAAAATGACCCATTATGTTTAAGTAAGTGATCTATATAAATAAAGGTCTTTCACAGTAAGGTATAGATCACGGGTGTAACATCCCACCTTTCCATAGCATAGCGGCCTTCATTTTTGTGGGATGTCGCCTTGTCCAGTTGCCCAAATAAGGGGTCTTTATAGCAAACTTAATCCAATATACAGTGAAAATTTTTCCAAAATAGAAAAGTACACAGAATCTGACATCTGATACATACATTCAAAGGTATAACAGATTCAAGATATAGCATGAGCCTCTGGGAGTGCATCGTATTTTTGCTACACCTCTAATCCTAAATTGTCAAAAGAGGTAACACACATGTGATTGTAAGGCTCAGTGAGTCCCGTGTGTGCCAGTATTTTCGATTGAAAAGATCTCATGAAGAGTAATCTCAATACAAACAACCTAGTTCAGAAATTCTCGTGTGAAAACATTCTAAAACAAGTATTCAGGGATTTCAAATGAAAACATATTGATTCAAGTATTTAAGAATTTTGGTATGAAGTATTTAAGTACAACCAGTCCTTACACTAAGTGTTTAAGTTAGTGCTTATGCTAAGTAAGTCAAGTTAGTTCTTACACCAAGTAGTATGCTTACGCTAAATATTCAAGTCAGTGCTTACGCCAAGTATTCAAGCATTGTCAGTCATGTATTGGATTTAAGAATTGTCATGTTCAAGAATTCAAGATCCATGATATTTTCAAGAATTCAAGATTCATAATATTCACCACATTCCAAATCCATGAAGAAAGCACTTGAGTATATCAGAAAGCAGTTTCCATATCAGGAAAATACTTTACCAAAATCGAGACTTGGAAACCAAAAAAATCACACGAGATTTTTTTTATCATGTCCATCATGTTCAAGAAACAAGTGCTTAATAATACTTTCAAACTCAAGTGTAATGTTTATCTCATACTCTATCAGGAAAGCATTAACTATATCAAGAAAGTACATGATCGTTTTAGAAAAACACTTAGCTAAACAGAATTTAAAAGACTTGGGACTCATCTTGTGTCCTAGCTATTGCGTAATATTATATTCGCAATGCTTAAGCTTTTGCGAGACCTTTAAAGTAGATAACCTACATCAGTTATCATTTCACACATCCTTTAATCTTATAGAATTCACAACCAATACATATCACCAATTACATGTTGCTGAGGAAATTACTAAATTTCATATTTCTTCATTTCATACTAAAATAGGATACACCTCTTGAGATAATTCGAATCCATGTCATTAATATTTTTCTCAAACATATTTTCAAGGCCTTCATATGCTCCCTTGATCTCTCATGTATCCAATAACGCACAAAGAATTTAACATGTGAATTTACCCTTTATACACCAAATTCTGCATTTCTTCCTTCTTGGTCGTGCACACCTATTTTTTTTATATCATAACTTTTGATTCACAAGTCCAAGTGATGTCAAACTAGTTTCAAAATGTTCCCAATACATTTCTTTATGATTTCCAACTCATGAAATACCAATTTCTTCTGCTATTTCATTCAATTTTAATCATAAACTTCCCACTTCTTTATCCTATCACTGAATTGGTAATCCTTGGTACTTATACCATAACTTTCTATCTATATGTACAAATCATGTCAAATTGGTCCTAAAATGACCTAAACATTTAGCTACAAGTTTCACCCAAAAAAAATAAGCCAAATTGTATAGTTTATTCACTCGTCAGAGCTGGTTGGGAATCACTCAAAATAGGATTTCCATTTTGTTCTCTAGCTTCATATCCATTTCTTCTTTGTGTAACATACATACCATTACCTCACTCTAACACCTTGTTCATGGTCTAAACATTTCATAAATCTCATTAATTTTGATCAAGAACACAGCAGTAACATCATAACAGAAACAATAGCTATAAAACATAAATTAATCCCTTTATTTTCGCAATAATTAAACCACGTGTTGCTTTGTTTTCTTCTTCTGCCTTTGCAACCATGAATTACCCTTCAAGCCATCGTCAACATACCTTCATCCACCATATAAAACATAACACATATACCCTCAAGTGCACCACCATACACAACACACATAATAGTTTCAAAACATCAACATTCTCCAAGCATACATCATATTCCTCATGAATTTCTAAACAAAATCAATACCATAATGATCCTTATAACTTAATCTACAACTTTAATTCAAGAAGTAGGATATTTACTATGTGTCTGGTGATCTCCAAGGTTGCAAAGCCTCAAGCTTCTTCTTCCTCTTCTTTCTCTCTCATTTCTCATATTTTCCCTCCATTTTTCTTCATTTTCTTTCTCTCTTCTTTCTCCTACTCTTATGAACAAACTTTAGGCTATTTTTCAGCCTTCTCACCACCATTCTTGTGACCAAAGGTCAAATTCTCATTAATGGTGTTGTCGGCTATTGTGGGCTATCCATTCTACATGATGATTTTCTATTTTTCCACTATTATCCTTATTTATTTCTTAAACTTATTTTATAAGCTTCATTTGGATGAATATCTCATGTAACAAGTCACATTTCATGTACCAGATCACATTTTCCTACTTGTTTTCATCCGCTAATTATATTATTGAACGAAACCAAAAACAGAGAGCATGCACTGTACGTTAAAAATTTCACAGAGAAAAATAAAACCAAGCCTTAAAGGCTATACGGAAGCGTGAAGATCATACCTTTGTGCTCCTTAACCCTTCTAGGTTGAGTAAGAGCGGGTTGAATGACTGGAATCGCCTCACTTTACCCACTTGAAGAAGCTTCCGGTTGAACACCCGCTAGCCTTCTACTTCGCCTTGTTTGCATCAACGTTAAGCTTTCCAGCTCTCGGAATTTTTCTCAGCCTAACCTCTAATCGGTGAACACTATGGTGAAGAGGAACGGTCTCAATTCTCCTTGGTTCACTTGCTATTAGTTAGCAAAGAACAAGGAGTAAACCCAGAGGAATGAGAGAGACGTTGAGAGAGAGAGACTCACGTGAGGCTCTGATAAGCTTAGGAGGATTAGGTTTTTTTTCTACCAGAGACTAGTTTATCGGTTATCCAAAACTAGGTCTCTCATTATCTGATAAACATATCCCCGGGATTTCATATTTCAAAACACCTGAATGTAATCCTGAGAATCTGTTTGGCCTAACCCTAAACTCTTGTTAACCATATCTGGAAAAAACCCTAAGGTCCAAGCTATTGGGGCGGAAAAATATTTATTATTTTCCTTGGACCCAAAAGGCCCAAAATAATAAATATTAATTATTTATTTCCTGGGCTTATATAAATAACCCAATAAATAATTAATGAGCCCAAATGAACCAAAATAATTAATCTTTAATTATTTATTTCTTGGTCCTATATAAATAACCCAATAAATAATTAAACATTAATTATTTTCTCTAGTTTAAGCCCAGGTTAATTTCCTAATTATTCATACTGGACCTAGGCCCTGAATAATTAATTAACCAATTAAACTAGATAATTAATTTCTCTCAACTCCTATTTTATTTTATTTATTTATTTTATTCCAGTCTAATAATAAATTAGACATCCTGAATAAAATCAAATAAAATCAAATAAAATAAAATCCTCTTCAACTGAGACCAATTCCTCAACCTAAAATTAGTTTGGACTTACGGGCTATTCCGAGGACCAAAAAGACACATCGCCTTGGCTGCTAAAATGACCAAAATACCATTGCTATATAAATAACTGTATTTTGCATTTTAAATATTTTCTAATATTACCATAAGGAAATACTGACCCCAAGGACAATGCTGCATTAGCAAAGTCTCCGACCTACAGGTGAAATGACTAAAATACCGCTCTACACATCGCCGTACATTTAGAGAGGAAGAAGTGTACTAACACCTCTCTAAATGACATCTACCATCCTTAAATTCTAGTCCAATGATCCACGACTTCCTGGAGTGTTTCCGCTATCCAAGGGAGCTACCCTAAAGCAAACATCCAAGTTATGTTTCCCAGGGCCCTGGACATTTTAGACCATTCGGACAACCACGAAGGGCGATATAGTGCAGAAACTATCTTGTATAAGTCTGTCTTAACTAACTAGTCACACATACCCAACATGCAAGTATATTGGCCCTACGATAGAACCTCAACTATAGCAAATCAAAGTATATGCTCCCAGCTTCGCCAGACCACCAACTCATACTCAAGTCGTAGAGTACTAGTCCACGCTGTAGCGGTAGTAGTCTAGGTTTCTACCATATAGTACTTTGAGAAACCACTACTATAGGTCCTGTTCTACGTATTCGAAATACGCTTATGTCATGAAGTGAGTGGACTACCCACTGGCTAAAGGTAAGCCATTCCCCATTTGGAATTCATAACATAATAACCTTAACATGATGAGATTCCCAGTCTCATCAATAGGTTAAGAACAAAAGTTTATGTGTTAAATAACCCGTGATCCATACCTTACTGTGAAAGACCACCATTCACATGGATCACTTATTTAAACACAATGGGTCTGTTCCAAACGAAAATCGTGCACAAACAAAAAGTAAATTCACAAACAATTTCTGAAAATAAATTCTTTTATTAAAATATTCGGTTTTACATCAGAAACCTAGTCTAAGAGGGCATACAATCCAACAATTATGCCACCTGTTTCGATTTCGACCGCACTTCATAGTTTCTTCAGGAAATAACTATAATTTCGATCAATATAAAGAAAGTATTTTATTATATCAATAGAATCTATAAATTTTATTGAACTCAATAGTAGAAATAAAAAATCTCAATTCTTTCCAAATTGCAGTCAAAATCTCGATTGCGGTTAAAATTATGATAATACCCTGAAAGCTTAAATTATACCAAAAATGTTCGTCTTATCACACTGATTAACTTTTGTTCTAAGCTTATACCCAAATTCTCATTTTATACGAAGTAGTCATTAATTGAAATACAAAGGTATGGGTAGAACAATCTCAAAATTCTATCGGGTTCCCTACAGTTTCAAAATTTCAATAATACTCCTAAATATTTTTATCGCACCAAAATATTTATCTCATCATACTGATCATTTCTTGTGCTGGTTACTGATACAAATTCTTATTCTATACTTGGTAGTAGCTATTTTAATTACAAAAAACATATAAATTGTTGTTCTTAACTGGATGATGAGAATGAGAATCTCATCATGATGAGGTTATTATGTAGTGAATTCCAAGTGGGGAATGACTTACTTTCAGTAAGTGAGTAGACCACTCATTTTATAACATAAGCGTATTTTAAATACGTAGAATTGGACCTGTGGTAATAATTTCTAAAAGTACTATAATGGTAAAAACCCAGACTACTGCCGCTATAACGTGGACTTATACCCTATACATGGAGTATCGGTTGGTGGTTTGGCGAAGCTGAAAGCGTATACTTTGATATACTATAGTTAAGGTTCCATTGTAAGACCAATATACTTGTATGTTGGGTACATGTAACTAATTAGTTAAGATAGACTTGTACAAGATAGTTTCCACGCTATATTACCCCTAGTGACTATTCGAATGATCTAATAATCTAGGGCCCTAGGGAACATGACTTGGATGTTTGCTTTAGGGCAGCTCCCTTGGAAAGTGGATACATTCTAGGAAGTCTTGGATCATTAGATTAAATGTTAAAGGATGGTAGATGTCATTTAGAAGGTGTTAGTACATTTTTTCTCTCTAAATATATGACGTTACGTAGATGGGTATATTAATCATTACACATGTAAGTCGGAGACTTTACAAACGTAACATTGTCCTTGGGGTTAATATTTCCTTATGGCGATAATAGAAAATATTTAAAATGTAAAACACAACTATTTATATAACTATGGTATTTTGATTATTTTAGTAGCCAAGTTGATGTGTCTTTTGGCTCTTGGAATAGCCCATAAGTCCTGATGGTTTTTGGATTGAGAAATTGGTCTTGGAATATAGTGGGTTTTGTTTTATTCAAGTAGCCTGGTTTATTTATTGGGTAAGAATAAATAAAAGGCCCAAGGAGAGAATTTATTACTGGCTTAGTTTGGATGGTCAATAAATTATTCAGGGTATGAGCCCAGGTTGAATAATTAAGGCTGGCCTGGTCTAAACTAGAATAAGGCTAAAGATTTAAGCCTGATCCAATTTGGGTTAATTAATTATCTATTGGGCTTTAATTAGTCCTAGGCAAGATAATTAATTTGTACCCAATAAAATGGACCATAGGTCCATGGCTTAGGCCTTGGTCTATTTAAGGCTTAACTGGGTATGGACTATTGGGCTTTACAGTGTTTGGTTAAGGTTATGGTTAGGTTTATTTTTGAACTCCTAGGGAATTGCAAGAGATATCTGATGATAAGTTTTTCCTTTGATATATACTCTCGAGCTATCAAGGTTCAAGATAGATAGACTGACCGTGAAGTCCCTTTGCCAGTGGGTTGTTTTGTTTTTCTCTCGCTTCTATTCTTGTTTTTCCTGTAGGTTTTGTCTAATGAAAAACAACATCTTTCCTTGTTTTTGCTCAATAGCAATTAATCAAGGAAAAGACCAATTCTTCTTCTCCGTAATAGCTTTTTACCAGGCTTTAGGCATCGGTTTTATTTCAAAAGACTGAGAGCTTCGCGTGAATGAAAATGAGGCATCGTCTTGTTGGACTGTGACCTGAGACTTCAACATGTCATCCAGAGGAATGTTGTGCCATCCAAACGCCATCTTCTATGCCTGTTTCAACTAAACAAATAAAACGCAGAGGTATAAATATTAAATTACTTCCGTTGCTACACTTTTTTTTTTTTTTTTGCTTATGTGTCGTTTTTTTTTCGTGTTAAGACTTTCATCTGGTATTAGAGAATGTTAGTTTTATGGAAAACATACGAATCACTCTAGTCTAATTAACACGTATCAACATTATTTGAATGTTTTTTTATGAATGCCTGTGATCTTTCGTGTTTCTCGTATGGGATAGTTCTCTATAAGTCTCACCATCGAGACATAGGAATAGTGTAAGTTAATTGTTTTCATAGATGATTCGTGTAAGTGATTTTGGGCATAGGCAATTGGGTTTTACAGTTTTGCTGTGTTTCTATAAATACAATAGTGCCTAAGGAATCATTTAGACAAAAAAGATGAAGAAGATCAGAGCAAAAAATGGAGAAGACTGTGGAAAGCCGGGCTAGACTTATCTAAGCTGGCCGCGGCTTGAGGCCAAATCGCCTAAGCCGCAATGGGCTTAGGGCAAGCTAGTTGCGGCTTGGTCTTGTAGGTTCTGGGCAGCAGTTTGGGCAAGGTAGGGTTGACTGGTTCAGGAGCTTCTGATCCAGTGTGGCGGGTGCATAAAGACCATAGGAGAAATTTTGATTTTTTTTTATTGTAATTTCATGCAATTTTCTTTTTCATTTTGAGACCCATACCAAGCGAATTTATTATTTTTGCATAGTTAATATTCTTGGAATATTTTTATGAAAAAATAATAGTAAGGGATTTATGATTAAACAAGATCATTAATTAATTAATGTGTTTACTTCTATTATTTGGACGCCTAAGCTAAAAGAATAGAAAAGCATGAAAACGTTTACAGTTTTTTGGTATGCTATTTTATTTTGTAAACCTATGTGCACATTTTTTCAAGACCAATGTCTTGGACATTTTTTTGACAAAGAAAAACATTTTCTTTAATTAAATAGTTATTTTTAGCTTGAAGTAAAAATCAATCCTTGGTTATTCTCTCAAAGGATTTGATCCTTGACAAAGAGAATATTTTAAATTTAGATATTTTTGTAAAGCTAAAAGCAAAAACCATTTTAATTTATTTTTACAAGAAAATTATTTTTGTCAAATAAACTTGAGACCAAAGTCTCTAAGAAGTTTTAAAACGAGATTTTTTGAAATCATTAAGTTCTTAACAAGGTAAAATTAATACATAGAAAATCTCTTAAATGATGTTACCTTGACATAGAGATTTATAGATTTAGACATTTTCAAGACTTAAGGGATACTTAATGGGATATTTTCTGAAAAACCCCTTGTTTTAAAAGACTAAATGGGAGAGCGGTTCCACCCGCCCTACGGCTTTCATCACGCTCCTCATTAATGATCGTGGTTCCCCTTGCGTCACCCTAGGAGTAAACCCGTATAGGATGGGAATTCCACAAGGATTTAAATCTAGTGGATGGACATAATTGATGCTTGGGATACATATTGTGATCGGCTAGCCTACGTTAGAGGTTAAAGTGCGAGGATTATCCATAAGAAATGAGAAGAAGCAACCATCCCTCGATGGAGTTATCTTCTAGATCATTATCTAGCAAGGTAATCGATTTGTGGTACTCAACACACTTAGCTTAGGAAACTAGTAATCTTCCCAAGAAGCTATGTCAGTCCTCTTAAGACCCAAACTAATCATATTAAAGATAATAGTGATAAAATTAACTATTATCAGTTTTAATATGAGGATAAAGTACTTTCAAAATTTTATCAAGAAAACACCAAGATAATGGATAAAACTTGGACAAAGAATATTACTAAACCACTCTCCCACACTTAAACAGGACAATATCCTTATTGGCCAAAAATTAACATAACAAAGCATCTCCAAAGGGACCAAATGTAACACTCCACTACCTACGTACCCTAATAGGGTCGGGGATATCACACCGTCCTTAGAACAAAGGGTCTTTATAACTAGGACTCACAGAAGAAATGAAAGGAACGATCCAAATTTACTTATTACAAATCAAACCAATACTTGAATAAGTCTCAAAACAAACAAATGTCAATTAAAGTCTCTCAAAATAAAATACAATCAAAATAAATCTTCATTGAAAGGCAACACTAATTAATCAACCTTCATAGTAGGATCGACCTAAAAACATGATATAATAAGGTGGTGAGAAATAAATCTCAATAAACCTGTGTGTGCTCAGGATATTTCAAGAAAAACAGTTCATGTATACAAGTTGAGAAACATTTATAAAAGTAAAGTGTTGACAAGTCACAAATAAATTTCGCAAAGCAAGGAGTGGTGTTTTCCTCTCCAATGCCATACATTTGTATAAAATAAAAGCAACCACTCAAAAGAAATAGACATGGCACCACACTTTGTGCACCATGACAAGGAAATGTTCAGGATGCCATACTTTGTGCATTCTGATATAATGTAGGTGTACAGCCTACTGGGTGAGATACTCCTCCATCTCTACACCCAAACTTACTGGTTGTCCATTCCAAAAATACACAGTCCATTTAAACTGTACTTGCTAGCTTGAACCAGTATGATCTACAGAAATGGCATTCTATCCAAGCAGGACTTACTCCTCAGAGGGGGCCACCTACTAAGAAACTTATCCTAGCCCTTCAAAGACTATCCCTACTAGTCTACCCTTATTGAATACTCAATGTTAAGTTTGTCCCTTTTCAGAAAAGAAGAATCATCCAAAGTGTTTTCTTTGAAATAGCAATTATAGTTTACATAGTTCTTGCTAAATGTGGTTTTTAGGAAAAATTTAGCGTTTTGCTTTAAATTGCTTACTTGATTTGAAATGGTTTACTTGAACAGAAAAGAAAAATTAAATTGCCCATAATTACATTCCAAAGTATATTTGCACGTATACAGCACCATTTGACTTGCCAAAGTGACTGTGACTTGCAAATGGTTTTATGCAAGGGTTTACCTGATCTCTTGCTTTACCTTGACACAATAGTCTTCTAAGTTGGGTTCAAGGTAATCTAGCCCCGCCTGGGATAAATATAGGGTATAAGTCACCAATAGTTCATAACCAAGCAATAATTGTTCAAATAAATAACTCCCAAACTAACATGCTTAAGCTCGACTAGTTATAACAATATCCAGTTATGACAATAATGTCTTAGGAGTTCCAAAATTAATTGATAAGGAATTTTGGGGTTTGTTATTAATTTATAGAATAAGAATAATTTGGTATATCAATATAAATAGGTGTCATAAATAATAAATAATATATTATAATACTTATTATTTATAAACAAATAATAATAAATAATTATTATTTATTGACAAATAATAATAACTAAGTATTATTTATTATTATAAATAATACATAAGTGTAGATGGAAGGTTTAGTAAGAATAATCAATAATAATATTAATATAAAATATATTGATATTAATTAATTCTAATATATTATTATTATTATGATTTAATAATGCTTAATAAAAATATTACTGCTTGTTTGTCTAATAAAATATTAATATTATAAGTAATTATTAATTTTGAAAATATTAATATTGACTTAAATTAATAAAGTAATAATAATAATAATTAATATTATTATTATTATTATTATTATTATTATTATTATTATTATTATTATTATTATTATTATTATTATTATTATTATTATTATTATTATTATTATTATTATTATTATTATTATTATAGTAGTAGTAGTAAAAAGTAGCCCTAATAATAATTTTTAACGACCATAGTGATATTACACACACACACACACACACACACACACACACACACACACACACATATTCATACACATATATATTCAATAAATAAAATGTTGATTTGTGCAAAAATAGACTTGTAATAATATTTATCACAACAAAGGTGATACTATACTAATAATAATATTAGTAAGGTATTTGGTGTCAAAAATAACATTATGGGAGCATAAGCAAACAATGGTGGTAAAATCTCCATCATTCACCAAAACATCCATACTAGATATAAAGCCTCAAATCATAATGTACTAATGAGCATATAATGATCCTAAAGCATAATCCAACAATAATTCATGAGCCTCGATACCCATTTCGATCTTCATATCTTAAGATTATTCTTCTTTATACATACAAACATATCTCTATCCTATCAATATTAAATCAACATATTAATTTCATCTTCTAATAGCCTTGAGTTCAAAAATAAAAAGGTTACAGTAGAAATATTTATTTGATGATCGTTTGAGTCGAAGGTGTTGTCTTGTCAAATGAAAACCCTTGAGTGCTTTGGTGAGTCCTCTATTGATTTAGGTTGTTTAGGGGTGGCCACCAATAGATTAGCCAAGAGAGAGAGAGAGAGAGAGAGAGAGAGAGTGTGTGTGTGTGTGTGTGTGAGAGAGAGAGAGAGTGAGAGAGAGAGAGATTAAGGTTGTGAAGAAAAGAAGATGAAGAGGAGAAGAAGAATAAGATGATTGAACTTTTTTTACCTTTTTGGTCTTCTTTTTGTCATGAACAAAAAATGCACGTTTGATCCAAAAGAAATATCAACTTTGGTTGTTTTAGTGTTATAGAGGATACTAAGGATGAGTATAGGTTAAATCCTTGTTGATTTGAGAGATTTAGGATGATTTGGGATGATTAAAAGTGGCTTAAGGTTGAAGAAGTGTAGTGTGTGTTCTTGAGAACACAAGAGAAAGTTGAGAGAAGAAGATGAGTGTGCTTTGGTGAGTGATGGCCGAATGGCCTTGCTAGAAAGGAGAGTTTTGGTTATCCAAGGGAGAGAGAGAGACTAGGGCTAGTTTGAATTTTAAAATGAGGCAAAAATGGAGGTTTTTGGGGTAGAAGATCTGCTAATGGTGATTTCCTCTTGAAGGTCTCTAGTCCTTCAATGGTGGGTTGCTAGTTTAGCTAAGTCTTGATTGTGAAATGGAGATTTATCCCAGGCTTAGAGCTGGCCGAAAATAGCTGTACAAGAGGGATAAAATTCTGTTTTTACTAGCTTAGTTAGGTGAGAGTTTAAGGGAGTAAAAGACGGGATTTAATTTTCAAGTTTAAAATTTTTTTAATATAGTGAAGTTAGGAGAGGTTTGAGGTGGTTTAATGGAGTTCTAATGGCCAAGGTTGATGAAGAAGACAAGATGTTCAGTCATGGTTTCAAGGTGGCCGAAAGGATGAAGGAAATTGAAGAAGAAACTGGTTTTTACCTTTGCTATACAAGCTGGAAAAAATTTCTGGAATTTAGCTACAAGAACTCTTAGAATCTAGGAGGATTTGTTAGCAGAAATTTGAATTATTTTGAAATGGATTCGCAACTGAAAATTATGAGTGTTTGACGGTCCATTAATGGTGGTTTTCCAGCCACCATCTTGGAGAAAAAAGAGGAAACTTTAGATGATCTTTTGCATTGGTTGGTTGCCCAATTTCCATGGCTAAAAATTTTTTAGTTTGGTGAGGTCACAATATCTGCGAATTTCCAATGAATTTTCATCTCCTTTTCCTACCCAAAATGGTTGTTTACTAGCAAGAAGAGAATAGGCAAGTGTGCTGTATTTTTTGAAAATCCAGCCAAGAGGAAATGCTGGAAAAAAATTCCGGATTTGTACCAAAACAAGAACAAGCAAAGTATAGTTCTTTGAAGGAGAAACTATGGTGATTTAATTGGAAACCATCTAACTGTTTTTCCTCCTATATTTCTATCATCTCCCATCTCAAGAGCCAAAGGAAAATTCAAACATTAGTTAGGATAATTTAAAAAAAAAAAAATACTTAGTTGATGGGATTTGAACTTAAGACATTAGAAATTAACCACAAAGCTCTAACCACTTAACCACATTAAATCTTATTCTTATTTTTCCAACCAAATTCTTTTCCTTTCTAAATCTCAAGCCTCTTCTTAATTCATTCTCAAGTAAAAGTCCCTAATTACCCTTAATACTTATCAAGCCCAAATAAACTATGTGACCAAAATATAACAATTCTAAGGCACACAAATTCATCTAATAAATATATTTTTATGCAATATGCCAAGAGATGCATCCCATCCCACTACCTTTAGGGTAGGTTTAAGTGGGGTTTTACACCAAAACTAATAGAGGGGTAGAAAGTTTAAACAATACTCCCCAGGCGCAATAAAACACCAAAAGATATCAAAATGTGGAATAGAGAGAGGGGCTTGTCCAAGAAACATTTATTCCTACCATCAAAACAAAACACAAATAAAAGTATAAAGAAAATAAAGGCAAAATAAAAAAAATACTTAAATAAAAGAGAACAAACTAAATAGAAATACTAATAAAAATATTAACAAAGTAAATAAAGACACAACTCGCGACTCACTCCCCCACACTTAAGTTGGAAAATAATTTCCTTATTTGGGAGAGGAAAAACAAAACACTTAATAAAACCAAACACAAAACAAAAATACAAACTCTTTCCACTCATCATGCTTCCTCATCAATCCTTTGGAAAAGACATAAATGTGCATTGAAAAAGGTAGACATGATGAAAGTAGAAATAATAGATGGTTTTGAAAAATAAAAGGTTCATGAAAAATATTAGTTGCAATAAATGTAAATGCATGATTCCCTTTATGTAGCACCTTTTTAGAAATACAAATCAAGTTCCCAGTATAAAGATGTAAATTATGTCTAAAAAGTATATAAACATTAGAGTCAACACTTATCCCTTCAAAAGATTTGTCACAATGAAAATTCCCCTTAAAACTTAGCAAATTGAGTTCTTAAATATGGGATCAGGAAATCGTTACTTTTCAATGCTTCTACAAATACTAAGTTACCTCCCTAAAATTGGGGTGAATGGCCAAATTTGTCAATATCTTTTAAGGACTTCTTATGATAAATCATGGATAAATCTAACTCCTTGAGACATGTTAAACTCCATACATTATCATTTAGACCATTGTCTTCCAAGAATAAAGAGAAACCTAAGAAATCATATGACAAAAAGGGATTAAAATTATTAGCACATAGAGAAGAATTGAATACCTCCCTTTCCGTATTGGGCAATTGTTCCTTATATCATTTCTCCTTTCCTTGGGGATTCACTTGTTCAAGTGTATGGGCCTTTGTGGCATCTTCAACCAACTTGGCTAGTTGTGTTCTTTGATGGCTCATACGTTGGGATGCTTCTTCACGCCACATAATGGACGTGTTTGTGTTGGCAACAAAGGATTTGATTGAAGCTTCAAGTGATGTCTCACTAAAAGCATTAATCTGAGCTTGTAACCTTGTCAATTTATCATCATTGTAACTCCTTTGAATTTGTGTCCATGGCCACATATGTCCCCATTGTTGATTGTCCATGATGATGATTTGAATCCTCGCTCTCAAGAAAAAAAACAAAGATCAAAGCGAAAAGAAAAAAGAAAAATAATAAAAATAATAGGAAAACAAAGAAAAGAAAAATACACAAATCAGAGAGATTCACAAATTACAAAAGTTAGTGGTATTTACAAATACAACAAAGGTGAAATCAACAAAATTTGAGTGTTTCCGATAATGCCCATCCCCGGCAACATCGCCAAAAACTTGATGCGTGTTTTTTAGTGTAGAAAATATTACCAACAAATTACACAATTAATCAAGTTTTGATTAAAATTTCAACCACTAAAACCACACATACAAGCAAGTATACCCATCGTATAACATAGGGACTAGTACGTATCGAATCCACGAGAACTTAGGCTCCTACCATCCTTTACCCAAATCTTTATTGTTTAGCCAATAAAATAAAAAGATAATAAAAATAAATAAATAAATATCAAAATAGTTATAACTCAAGGATGCAAATTCATGCAACTAGATAATTATCCGAAAAATATAATATTAAATCAATTAGCATTCATCACAATCAATTTTCATCTTGTCATTATGAAGGAACTTAAGTAAAATTTAATCGTTTCCCAAGTTATGAACTTACTTATGTAGATTCCACTTCTTTCCCAATCCATGAAATCACTATCCCTTGATTAATTTAGTAGATTTCCCAATCAAACCAAAGCATGCATTAAACTCAAACCTTCTAAATATGAAAATAGCTAATGACCCTATACTTTAGGTGAAATCAACCAATCTTTGATTACTTTAGTTCTTTCATCTAAACTTTATTTTCCAAGCCAATTAAGATTTAACAAATATGAAATCAATGCAATAAACTTCTAACAAAGTTTCACAAGTTAATTAGAAGAAAATGCATCAATAACCAATAGTAACAAGTAATCAAATACTAAGGATAATAGTAAATTGATCAAAAATCTCAATTAACTCAAAATCATAATCTCTAAAATAATATCCAATTACAATCAAAACCTTAAGCACATCATTGTTCTAGAAAAGTAAACAAAGGATAAAAGATCAAACTCATAGACAAACCCTTCTTCTTCTCTTGAAAACCTTATTTGAACAATGCCTATTTGAGTGGTGATTTTATCTTTGAATAATAAGTAGCTAGTTTGGATCCTTCAAATCACTCATTTATCTTGTGTTTTTCATGTTTAAATAGGCTTCTAAGAGGCTAAATTTCATTTTCTAAGAGTCTTATGCCGAGTAGAGATTGAAAAATACCAAAACTCTTGCGAAATTACCAAATTCGCGCATAATTGGAAAACTCGCCAACATTAGGCAACATGGAACCGGCACCGACTCCATCCTTCACAATCGACCCCAGCCGTGCTCTGGTCGTGCCTAACCTGCTCTATTTTTCTTAACTTTTTCCTCCTTTCCTGAATGGGGTTGGCACTGGCTGTGCTCCACACGGCCAGCGCCGGCCGTGCACTGCAACGGCATCGGTTTTATCCATTTTTCAACATTTTCTGCAATAAAATTTCCAAACACTTTTTCATGGGTAAAATATCAAATATGAAGGTATATTCCTAGTTATTACAACAAATGTATCACAAAACACGCTTAAATAACTAAGAAAATATAGATGAATTTTGCCTCTATCAATAAAGTAAACAAATTATTTATTTTTCACAAACTGAGAAGTTTCTTTTATTTCTTATTTTTAGAAATGGTCGGTAGAGATTTTTTTAGTCATTTGGAAGTTATTCGCTGAGAGAATAAGTTAACGGGTCCAAATTTTGTAAACTAGAAAAAGAACCTGAGCATAATACTCACTACAAAAGAGCATAAGGATGTCCTATATGAAAGATGCCCTGTTATTGGGGAAAGTTCTATCGAGGAGGAGCGTGATGCCAAAAAGGCATGGAAGAAGGCTGATGAGATGGCTCATTGTTACATATTAGCCTTCATGTCTAATGTGCTCAAGTCCAAACACAAGCACATGACTACTGCTTATGATATTGGCACGTCACTGGTCACTATGTTCACTGATAAGAGCCGGCCCGCGAGACAGGAAGCTCTTAGAATGATGATAAACACCAAGATGGCTGAGGGAGCATCAGTCAGGAAGCATATGCTCAAATTGATTACTGCTTTTGAGGAAGCAAAAGTCTTAGGGGCTATGATTGACCCCGAGTACCAAGTGCATATAGTTTTTAAATCTTTTCCAAGCTCTTTTACTCAATTCAAGTTGAATTACAACATAAGTTTAACATAGTTAATGAAGAAGCTCCATACGGCAGAGAATGTCATGAAGCCACAATCCAATGCTATGATTGCTAAGCCTTCTTCTTTTAGAATTGGGCCCAAGTCCAAAAAGTTCAAAAAGAATAAGGGAAACGTAGTGGCCCAACCTAAGTCCCAGCTTAACAAACCCAAATGCATGTGCTTCAAATGTGGGAAGAAGGGACACTGGAAAAATGAGTGTCCAAATCTTCAGGCCAAGAAAAATCTTACAAATAATATTTACTATCTAGAGTCTATATCAATTGTTGGATCAACTTCCAGTTGAATTATTGATTTTGGAGCTACTGATCATATCTGTAATACCATGCAGGGGTTTAGGAAGATAAGAAGACTCCAAAAGAGTGAGCATGGACTCCGCATAGGAAATGGAGCACAAGTGTGGGCCTAAGTAGTGGGAGAGCTGGAACTTACATTTGATTGTAATAGAATAGTAGTTTTGAAGGATATTTTATATGTACCTAGTTCTAGGCAAAATTTGATTTTAGTTGCAAGATTAATAAATCATGGTTATTATGTTTTTTTTTCATTTTGGTATTACTATCAGTAAAAATATAGAAGTTTTATGTATTAGACATATGTATGGAAACTTATTTTTCATAAATCCTATTAACAATTAAGTGAGTAACACTCAAAGTGAACTTTTGAGTAGGAAGAGAAAGACTAATGTCAATGAATCTTATCTATAGCATCTAAGGTTAGGTCATATTAACTCAATCAAGATTGAGAGGTTAATTCATAATGGGTCTTTAAGCTCATTGAGATTGGAAAGTTTGCCTCAATATGAATCTTGCCTTACAAGAAATATGACTAAAAGGTATTTTACCAAAAGGCAAATAGAGCCAAGAAGATATTGAGCCATGTTTACACTAACGTGTGTGGTCCATTGTGTACACCAGCGAGAGAAGGATTTGAGTAATTCATCACTTTCACAGATGATTGTACAAAGTTTGGTTACATTTACTTGATGAGGCATAAGTCTGAAATAGACCGTCAAATAGGTAAATTGATCAAAACCTTATGATCGGATTGCGGTGGAGAGTACTTTCTCGGTGAATTCAAAGATTACATAGTGCATTATGGGATAGTATCACAACTCTCTGCACTGGGAACACCTGACAAAATAGAGTAGCTGAGAGAAGGAATAGGACGTTGATGGAAATGGTCCGAAGCATGATGTCTTATGCTACTCTTCCAATTTCTTTTTGGGGATATACCCTGGAAATAACGGTATACATTTTGAACTTGGTGCCTTCTACGTCAGTACCTAAGATGTCCTATGAGATGTGGACTGAGCATAAGCCAAATGTGAACTATCTTATTATATGGGGTTGTCCAACTTATGTACTGATCAAGGGGGATAAGTTAAAACTAAAGTCAAAATTATGCTACTTTGTTGGGTATCCAAAAGGAACAAATAGTGGTTATTTTTATCATCTCAATGAGTAAAAAGTATTAGTAAGTACTAATGTTAGATACTTGGAGGACGATCAAAATACATTCACGAAAAGTTCAACTAGGATGGAACTCGAGGAGAAGTTATCTTCTTAATCAACTTCTTTTGACCCTGTTGTGAAATAAGAAGTGGCACAGCCTTAAGAACCTCTACAAATAGAGACTAGTCATAGTGGGAGGATATTTAGAGTTCCAAAAAGATGGATAGGAGAGTCTTTTGATCTAGTTTTCGACCATCATAAATAAGGTCCTACTAAATACGAGGAGGTTATTGTTAATGCCGATGCACACCTATGGCATGAAGTAATGAAAGCCGAGATTGAGCCTATATACTTCAATCAGGTTTGAGATCTTGTAGCTTCACCTGAAAGTAAAACCCATTGGGTATAAGTGGATATACAAGAGGAAAAGATGTGCAGATGGAAAGGTGAAAACCTTCAAAGTTAGGCTTGTAACAAAAGGGTATACTCAGAAAGAAAGAAGGTATCAACTATGAGAAAGCCTTTTCCCTGGTAGCCATGTTTAAGTCTATCCGTATCCTTCTTGCCATCACATATCATTATGACTATGAGATATGGTAAATGAATGTCAATACAGCTTTTCTTAATGGCCATCTTAGCGAAGACATCTATATATCCCAACCGGAGTGCTTTATTGTTAAAGGTCAGGAACATATTATTTGTAAGCTTAAGAAGTCCATCTATGGACTTAAGTAGACATCAAAAGTATGGAACATTTCTTTTGATGATATTGTAAAGTCTTATGATTTCACTCAAAACGAGAATAAACCATGCATGTATAGGAAACTGGAAAGCATGAGTGTAGTTTTTCTTGTATTATATATGGATGATATTCTACTCATTGTGAATGATATATGGACATTGTCATCTACTAAAATTTGACTATCTAGTCAATTTAGTATAAAGGACTTAAGAGAAACCAGTTATATTCTCAGCACCAAGTTTCTTAAAACTAGGAAGTAGAGAATGCTAGATTTATACCAAACCACATAAATTGATAAGATGCAGGCCAAGTTCAGCATAGACTCATGCAGGGGAGTACTAATCTCTTGCAGACATAGGTTGTCTCTTTCTTCAAAGGACTGTCCAAAGCATCAAGAAGAAAAAGACAGGATGAGTAAGATCTCTATGCTTCAATTGTGGGTAGTCTCATGTACGCCATGCTATATACCAAACAAGATATCTATTTTGTCATATGCTTAGTTAGCAGATATCAGTTGAACTCCGGAGAGGTTCATTGGCAAGCCGTAAAACATATTCTGAAGTACCTTAAGGGAATGAGAGATTATATGCTGGTTTATAGGGTTAATGACTTGGTTCTTACAGAATATACAGACTCAGACTTCCAGACGAATAGGGATGAGAGAAAATCCACTAGTGGATATATCTTCACCTTGTTTGAAGGAGCTATTTTATGGAGTAGTATTAAGCAATCTTGCATTGTCAACTTAACCTTAGAAGATCAGCATCTGGTAGCTTTGAAGGCATCCAAGGAAGCAGTCTGGCTCCAAAAGTTCCTCACTAAACTTGCAGTTGTGCTAGAGGTGGACAATCTAATTGCATTGTATTGTGATAATACAAGCATAGTCTCGCAATCCAAAGAACCGAAGAACCATAAAAAGGGAAAGAATTTAGAGAGAAAGTACCACCTGATTTGGGAATTTATTTAGAGATAAAAAATCATGGTAGAACAAATATCCTCGAAAAATAATCCAACTAATCAATTCACTAAGCTTTTGGCTAAGAGAGTCTTTAGAAGATACTTAGACGCTATAGGGGTGGGCACCTATGGACTTATATAGTCTTAGAGTGCAAGTAGGAGATTGTTAGAATGTATGCCCACTAAGAATATATTTCTAATGTAATTTTGATTAAAATTAATAAAATTTTTATTCTCACATTTATGTTTTCTTATTTTAATTTATACATAATTTCGCTAGAAAAGACCCATTGTATTTAAGTAAGTGACCTATGCGAATGGAAGTCTTTTATAGTAAGGTATGAATCACAAGCAACTTACCATATAAACTGTTGTTCCTAATAAGATAATGAGAATAAGAATCTCATCATGTTAAGGTTATTATGTTGTGAATTTTAAGTGGGGAATGGCTTACTTTTAGCTAGTAAGTAGTCCTCTCACTTCATAACATAAGCGTATTTTGAATATGTAGAACTGGACCTGTACTAGTGATTTCTAAAAGTACTATAATAGTAGAAACCTAGACTACTACCGCTACAACATGGACTTATACTCTACAGCTTGAGTATGGGTTAGTGGTCTGGCAAAGCTAGAAGTGTATATTTTGATATATTATAGTTGAGGTTCTATCGTAGGACCAATGTACTTATATGTTGGGTATATGTGACTCATTAGTTATGACAGATTTGTACAAGATAGCTTCTACGCTATATCACCCCTTTGATTGTTCGAATGATCTAATAATCCAAGGGCCTGGGAATATGACTTAGATGTTTGCTTTAGGGTAGTTCCCTTGGAAAGTAGAAATATTCTAGAAAGTCATAGATCATTGGACTAGAAGTTTAAGGATGGTAAATTTCATTTAAAGAAGTGTTAGTACATTTTTCTTCTCTAAATGTACGGTATTAAGTAGAAGGGTATATTAGTTATTACACATGTAGGTCGGAGACTTTGCAAATGCAGCATTATCCTTGGAGTCAATATTTTCTTATAATAATAATAAGAAATATTTAAAATGCAAAATATAGCTATTTATATGATAGGGATATTTTGGTCATTTTAATAGCCAATGCGATGTTTCTTTTGGTCCTTAATATAGCCCATAAGTCCTAATAGTTTTTGGGTTGACAATTTTGTCTTGGAATATAATAGGTTTTGTTTTATTCAAGTAGCATGATTTATTTGTTGGTCTAAGATATAAAAAAGGCCCAATGAGAGAATTTATTACTGGCTTAGTTTGGATGGTCAATTAATTATTTAGGGCTTGAGCCCAAGTTAAGTAATTAAGATTGGCATGGTCTAAACTAGAATAAGGCTAGAGAATTGAGCATGATCTAATTTGGGTTAATTAATTATCTATTGGGCTTTAATTATCCAAGGCTAGATAATTAATTTGTACATAGTAGAATAGACCATAGGTCCATGGGTTAGGCCTTGGCTGCTTAAGGCTTAACTGGGTATGCATTGTTAGGCTTTCAGTGTTCGGTTGAGACTACGATTAGGTTTATTTTTGAGCTCCTGGGGAATAGCAAGAGATATCTGATGATAAGTTTTTCATTTTATATACTTTCAAGCTATTTGGGTTCAAGACAGATAGACTGACCGTGAAGTCCTTTTGCCAGTGGGTTGTATTATTTTTCTCTCGATTCTGTTCTTGTTTTTCCATTGGGTTTTGTATAAGGAAAAACAAAAAATTTCCTTGTTTTTGCTCAGTGGCAATTAATCAAGGAGGAGACTAATTCTTCTTCTCTATAATAGCTTTTCACTAGGCTTCAGGCGACGATTTTATTTTGAAAGATTGAGAGTTTCGCACGAATGAGAAGAAGTCGTCGTTTTGCTGGACAGGGACCCAGACTTCAACAAGTTAACTAGATATAGTTGTGCCATCCAAACATCATCTTCCGTGCCTATTTCAACTAAACAGTTCAAACATATAGGTATAAATATTAAATTGCTTCCACTGCTACATTTTTTTTTTTTGCTTCTGTATTGTTTGTTTGCCATGTTAAAACTTTCATAGCAAGTATCGAATCCATGCAAACTTAGAAATTATCACTACTTTGCTCTAATCTCATTCCCTAGCAAAAATAAATGGAATAGACTAATTACAAAAAGCAAACATGGAGAACAAATACAACCCTCACAAGGATTGGCTATGAGAAAATCAAAGAAAAGAAAAGAAGTGAAAAACATGAACTTGTCAAAACTCTCCCTAAATTAGACAAATACCCAATGAAACCCAAAATAGCTAAATTTCCAATCCTAATACCGAAATAGGTCACGAATGCAAAACCCACTCAATCTCAAGCTTGAATTCTGTTGTGTAAGATTTGGGTGCATAAAAATTGTACAATTCTAAGTCCATCCCTAGCCAAGTTTTACTTAAAACATATCTCCAAATTATATTTATGAGAAAGTATACTCACTGCAAATATAGTGTAGGGAATTAATGAGTATCGATCATTAAGGAATAACTATCATTAGTTACTTTTCATTCATTGTTTAACTAACCCAATAAAGTGATAAGAGAATAAAAAATAAAATAAAAAAATATATACAACTCAAGGATAAAAGAATATGCAATTTAGATAAATATTCTTGGAGACATGATTATAAATTACATAACAATTATTACAATTAATTATTATATTGGTATCATCAAGGAATTCAAATAAAATCCAATCATTTCCCAAGTCAAGGACTTACTATCTCCTAGTTAAATTATTGGATATACTCTATCTTACTAATTAACCAAAAGATGCATTAAACTTATCCCTCAACAATTATCCATATACTCTAGGTGATATTAAATATGAAATTAGCCAATAACCCTATACTTTAGATAAAATCAACTAATCTTTTGATTACCTTGGTTCTTTGTTCTTAGCTTCGTTTCTCAAGCCCGTTAAGAGATAACAAATATGAAATTAATGAAATTAAATCAACTCCTAACATCGCTTCCCAAGTCAATTAGAAACAAATCTAAATTCATTAATTCTACAATAATAACAAGCAATCAAATACCAAGAATAATAATCAATTGATCAAAAAATTAAATTAACCCAAAAATCATGAATTCCAAAATAATGTCAGTTTAGAATGAAAACATCGATCACATCATTTTTCTAGAAAAAGAAAACAAAGGTAAAAGAAAGAACTCATAGACAAGCCATTTTCTTCCTTCTTTGAAGACCTTCTTGAACAATGCTCATTGAGTGATGAATCCCCTCTTCAATGATTGCTTTGTAGCTTTGATCCTTGAATTCATATGTTTCTCTTGTATTTTCCTTACTTAAATAGGCTCTCAAGATGCCAAAAATAATTGCTTAAGAGCTCTAGGCCGAGTACAAGTTAGAAAATATGAAAACCTTTAGGAAATTCCAAAATCTGCACTGCACAAAGAAAAATTCACTGCCTCCAAACAAACTGCAGTCGATGCCGGCAGTGCTCTGGTCCCGCCTGATGTTGATGTATTTTTCTTCCTCTGTTCATCTTTGTTCCATACTATGCTCTACACCGCCAGCGCTATCGCAACGTCAATTTTTGCTTTTTTCCTTAATTTATTCTGCATAGAAACACCAAAATGCCTTTTCAAATGTAAAATATCAAATATGAAAGAATATGCCTAGTTATTACATCAAATGTATCACAAAATAATCTCAAATAACTAGAAAATAGATGATGATTTTAGTCCCTATCACATTTTTCCACACTGAATATTTGCTTGTCCTCAAGCAAAGTATTTAAGACAAAGAAAAACAAGACAACACAAATGTAACTTTCAAAAATTTTGACCATAACAAAGCTACAATTGTCTTTCAAACTTTAAACATGATCTTATCATTCTTTCAAACCTTTGAAAGCATTTGCAAATTGATTAATTAAATTAAACATATCAAGGCCTTTGAAGTCAAGTTAAGCACGTTTATACTTTAGTTTAAGAAAATTATTTCACCTCTCAAGCAAAAACATAAATAATATGAATCATACAAGTCAAGCTATCTAACCAATTCTAGCATTATAAACTCAAAAATTGCACAATTCAAGTAATGATCTAAGGAAGACACTCCACTCTTTTGTTTTTTCAATGACTTAGAGAATTGACAGCCTCAAGTGAATAGATTTCTCTTCATGCACCATATTGGCCCTCTTATAGTCATTATTATTATTATTATTATTTTTCATCATTTTTTCAACATTTTCTTTCTTTGCTCTTTCTTGCCTTTTTACCTTTGGGATAGCCTCAAATGTCCTCAAGAAAGTGCACCAAATAATACTTACTACTTCTCTCCATATTAACCCCCTTTATAGCGAAAGGTCTTCAATGAAATTTAAAAATGAGAGCATTTTTTTCAACTCAATTCTTTTTCAGCTCACATAACAATGATTTTTTTTTTCACTCATTGTTTTTCTAACTTCCTCACATTCCTTATTCATCACTCAAAGTTAAACAAATTTTAAATCCATAATACAAGAATTAGTCCACAACTTTTCCTATATTTATCACATCATCCACATTCATACTAGATAAGTAAAATATCATTCAAACACCAACGCATGATCAGGATTAACTTTCTCAAGACTTAATATATCCAATCCAATAGACCAATTCACTATTAATAAAATTCTAACAAATTGAATAACAAAAATCATATCCCAAGTAAGAAAGATAATCATAACCTTGTTATAAATCAAAGCAATTAAAATTAAAAAAAATTGAAAAATTTAGTAATTTAGCCCAAAAATAGAATATATAGAATATATTTCCAATTCTAAACTCTCCCCCACACTTAAACTAGACATTGTCCTCAATGGAAAAAAATATAACAAATAAAGCAAAGCTAATGGACCAAAATAAATAGAGGGGAAAAAGATAAAAAAAGAAAATACTTCCAAAGCTTAGTAGTTTCCTCAAGATAGGTGAATCCATCACAAAGGACATTGTTGAATGTACCTAAAAAAATAAAACAAAAGAAACAACACAAAGCATAAAACTAGAAAGGGGAAAATGAACTAAAATGAAACAAAAAAACGAAGAAGTATCCTAAGAAAAGTCATGAAAATATAAAGAGAAAAGAAGACTAGAAAGTTAAAAGTGAGGAATAGAGAAACGCTCAATCATCATATTTCCTCCGCATTATCGTCATCCTTATCATCATCATCATCCATATGGCCACCATCATCACCTTGTGGTCCAGGGAACCGCTACATCCATTGAGCCAATTGCTGCTCCTGAGCTTCTTGCCTCCTATTAAGTGTAGTCATGGAATCATGAAGCTACAGAAGGATCTTCGTCTGTATCTTCATACCCATTCTCAATTGCTCCAACTAACCCCTCACTTCAGTCTCAAAATCAACTCTCAATTGGGACTATGAACCACTAGCCCAAGCTCTAGGTTGTGGAGTAGGGTGCTCCTCCACTGAATAGACTGTGGTCGGTGCCGGCTCAGTCCTTCACGGCTGCACCAAATATGCTCTGATTTCGCTCGATGTTGCTCTATTTTTCTTTCTCTGTTCAACTTCGTTCCAATCTACAACCGGTGCCTGCTGTGCTTTGCACAATCGGCGCCAGTCGTTCTCTATTGTGACTTCAGTTTTTACCTTTTTCCTCGATGTATTATGCATAAAAATACCAAAATACCTTTCTAAAGGTAAAATATCAAATATGAAGGAATATTCTTAGTTATTACATCAAATATATTACAAAATAACCTCAAATAACTAAAAAATAGATGATAATTTTAGCCCCTATCAAATTCACTATTCTTGAGCCAATTTGAGAGTATCTCTACCTCCCTAATTGAACCCAAGAAGCATTAAATACAAAACTTCCCAATTATCCGGAAAAGCCCAATACTCTTATTTCTAGGCGATATCAAATTCTCAATAGTTATTTGTTGGATTTTGATCATGCAATATCATATATGCACAGTGAAAAATTAAAATGAAATCCATTCTAAGGAATCACTAGTATGTAATTAAACAGGTCAAGAATAGGAAGAAAAATTTGTTACCTAAAAAATGTAGCTTTGCAAATTTTTTCGCACACATGGAACCTTTCCTTAAATTTGTTCAAGCTGCAAACCACCAAAATTCCAAATGAAGAAATTTCTCTAACAAAGTCAACAAAAGGAATAGTACTCAAGAACTAGACCAAAATTCTATGCTAGTAGAATTATTATGGTAACTGGGGATTTTTATTCGAAGAAGAAAATGTAAGGCTCTGTGTCTTTTTTTTTTGTAATTTTTCGTATCCTCTAAAATAGAGAACAACTTCTGATTTTTTTTTTAATAAATAAAACCACCGCCCTAAAAGGAAAAAAAAAAGCTTAATGTGTTTTCCTAAATTTTCTCATAGAGAACTACTTTGGCCATTTTTCAATCAATTAATATATATATATATATATATATATATATATATATATATATAGTCTCCACGAAAAGTAACCATGTATAAATTGTTTCCCAATTCTTTTAGGAAAAAATTATTTGGACTTTTTAACTTCGGTCTATAGGAATTCAAAATTGCGATTAGGCTATAGAATTATAACGAATTTATAATTCGCCCATAAAAGGATTTATTAATTGTAATCCAACCACAAATAATTATAACACTTTATAATTAGCCCACATTAATATTTCTTCTCCAAATTTAACCCTATAATGTTATCAAATAATGTATTGAGTACTAATTTCTCTATTATGTATGACCTATTAGGTTTTCTAATCAATTGGTAGCTAATATGAATTAACTCTATCACAATAGAATTAACAATCCTTTTATAATTAGAACTAACGTATTAAATTATGATTAATTTATTAATTCTCTATTTAATAAATTCATATTTAGCATATCACGAGCTGCATTTAGTAATGCATCATGACCACCCAAAAGTCTAGAAAGTCAAGTGGCTTCTCGTGAACCTTTTAATAGTAAAATATTAGTGAATAAACTCTTTTCATCATTCTATATCTTATTCATTTTAGAGTACGAAATTAGTATCAACTCCCACTAGAATATAATTAATTATAGTCCAAATGTATTAGTACTTCATTTAGGAATCCATTACTCAACATGTGTATCGTTTTGAACTATTTTCAATACATAGTCACCTTAGTCAAGGACTTCTTGAGTAATGAAGGACCTGAAACGGTTCACTTAAAAAAAATAGAAAAGCGGAGAAGAAATAAAAATTAGAACATTAAAGGACCAAAGAGGCTACACTTTTCACCCACCATGTTCGTTGTTAGCAATTATCAATGATTCAAGCTAAAAAAACACAGTTAAGAATTAAGAGCAATAGAGTTTTCAAATTAAACAATCTTGAAAACACATGACAATCAATTTCTAAGAACAAATATCTCATTCACACAAGAAAATAAAAAATTAGGCCAATCAAATTAGGACTTTATAACCCGGTGGAACATTTCATCAAACACAAAACAAGCAAAACATACTACAACAATCTGAACACAGTTTAATGAACCTCCTCCAAACAAATCCACACAGAGACAACCCACAAACCTTAAATCCACACACAAATAAAACTTGAATTATGAAACAAAATCATTAGATTCTAGTTTTGCTATTTCGAATCATAACAAAATCAACATACCTAATGTTTTTCCACAGTTTGTGTTCGCCGTTTAGGACCACTAGCTGAACATTGTCGGGAAGAGGAGGAGAAAAAAGCGCTCAGCTTTCCTATGCTTGTAAGATTCGAAGAAGTCGTGGCTTAACCCCTTAGTACGACTTTACAAGAAATTTGTCTCCAGCCGTTGTTCTACGGAGTTGGACGGAAAGTTTTTGCTCCAGAAAAAGTGAACGAAAGAGAAAAAACATTACTGAAAAACATTGTCAAGAAGAGAATAAAAGAGTTCCCACTACTCTTTCGAATTTTCCCCCTCTTGCTGTGAAATTAGTGAAAGCTTCACTAATTCCATTAGGTGGATATTATTAAATGTTAATGAAGATATCACTAATACATTAGTGGAAATAAATAATTAATTTTACTAAGAAAGTTTTATAAATTGAGTTCTTTTCAAATTTAAGAGATATATTATTTTGTGAGAGAATTGTTAGAAAAATTTGTGAGAGAAAAAAAAGAGAGAAATGTGAAGAAATTCTTATACAAATAATAATCAGAGATCTATTGTACGTAGATTGTATGCCACAATTTTATAACACGTTATCAGCACGAGTTTCTGTCGTTACAAAAGCTAGAAGACTAAAAGCACGAGTCTCTGCCAGAAGACTAAATGTACGTATTTATTAATCCCTATAACTAACCTTATTAAATTTAAATTTGTAACTTTTGATTTTTCGAGAAAAAATTATATGTCATAGGTTCTTGATGTAGAAATGCATTTATATGCTGAAGGCCTTAGTAAAACTATAAAAAAAAAAAAAATAGTGCATTTGCACAACAAAAGGCCAAAGTTTTGATTTTTATCCGTCATCATCTCGATAAAAATTTAAAAATAGAATATTTTACTGAAAAAGATCCATATGTCCTGTGAGTAAATTTAAAAGAACTTGAAGATGGTCATACTACCAACTGTACGGTATGAATGGTTGCACCTGAGGTTGCAAGATTTTAAAACTGTGAATGAATATAACTTCGTCATGTATAAAATTACATTTTAGTTAAATTTATGCGGAGAAAAAGTTACTGAAGATATGTTGGTTTTCTCCACCTTTCATGCCTCGAATATTGTCCTGTAGCAACAATATCGAGAAAAAAAAATATACAAAATTTACTGATTTAATTATTGCACTCCTTATTGTAGAAAAAATTAATGAGTTATTATTGAGAAATCATGAAGCCAGACCAACTGGCTCAATAGCACCCCCAGAAGTGAATGTTGTTGGCTCCAACAAAAGTCATAGTCGTGGCTGTGTCCGTGGTTATGGTCATGGACATGCTCGATATTTCATTTATCACAGTAATAATCAAGTTGTGAGAAGTATTGGCCAACTACAGTGAAAAAGAAAAGATAATAAGGGAAAAGAAAAAGAAATGTAAGAAAATTATAAGGATAAGTATTATAGATGGGGCATGAAAGGTCATTGGTCATGTAACTGTCGTACGACCAAACATTTAGTAGAATTATATTAAGCTTTACTGGGAAAAAAAATAAAAATGTTTAAGCAAAATTTTCTCAACATCTAGTGAATGATGCTGACGATGATGATATTGATTCAGAAGATCTTAATATCAATATTACTCATATAGATGTATCTGATTTTTTTCGAACACTCAAACGGTATGATAGACTATTTAATTAGAGATGGTAGTGTCTAGAAAAACAATGTCTCACTCTTTTTTTTTAATGTTTATTATATTATAAGAATATTTACGTTTGCATATACATATTTTTGTTCAGGTGACTGTTTTAATGATGATATATGTATTGTTGATAGTAGAACTATACACACCATACTAAAAAATGAGAAATATTTTTCTTATCTCAAAATGGGAAAAATAAATTTTATACTATAAACGGTAGTACAAATTTGATTGAAGATTTCGAAAGAGCTAGTATATTGTTGCCTGAAGGAACAACAAGTAATATTGATAAGACACTATTTTTCTAAAAATCTAAAAGAAATTTATTGAATTTTAAAAATATCCACAGAAATTAGTATCATATTGAAACAAATTAGGAAAATGGTATTGAGTGTCTTTATATTACTCAAATTAATTTGGGTAAGAAATCTGTATTAAAAAAATTACTGTCTTTTCTACTAGTTTATATTTTGTAAAAATATGTATAATTGAAATTCATCATCTAATACATCAGAAGTTTACTGATCCTACTACTTTTAGTATTTGGCACGATCAGTTGGGTCATTTGGGATCTACCATGATGAGAAGAATAATTGAAAATACACATAGTCATTCATTAAAAAATAGAAAGATATTGACATCGAAAAAAATTCTCATGTGCTGCATGTTCCCTAGAAAAATTAATTATTAGACCATCACCAGTAAAAGTAGGAGTTAAAAGTCATACATTTCTTGAATGGATTCATGAAAATATTTGTGGACTTATTCATCCACCATGTGAACCATTCAGATATTTTATAATCTTAATTGATGCATCATCTCGATGGTCACATGTGTGTTTATTATCTACTCGCAACTTGATGTTTGTGAGATTACTTACTCAAATAATTAAATTACAAGCATAATTTCCTGACCATCAAATTAAAAATATTCATTTGGATAATGTTGGTGAATTTTCATCACATTCTTTTGATGCATATTATATGTTAATTGGGCTTAATATTGAACATCTTATACCTCATATTTATATACAAAATGGTCTTACTAAATCTTTTATTAAAAATTATAATTAATTACTAAACCATTATTAATGAAAACAAATCTCCCAACATCTGTCTGGGGACATGTTATTTTGCATGCTGCAGCACTTGTACGTATAAGGCCAATTAGTTATCTTAAATTCTCTCATTTGCAATTAATTTTTTATTCAGAACCAAATATTGCTCATTTAAGAATTTTTGGGTGTACTGTATATGTTCCAATTGCACCAAACCAATGTACAAAGATGGGTCTATCCTCAAAAAAGAAAGGCTGAAGCAATTTGGGTGCATGTGGTTCAATCGTCTTAATGAATATTTATTGAAGTGAGGATTTAAAAATAACCAGGTATGTCCATGTATTTTTACTAAGAAATTTGGTTCTAAATTTGTGATATTAGCTATATATGTTGATAATATTAATCTTATTGGAACTCCAAAAGAGCCCCAAGAACAATTGATTATTTAAAAAGAGAATTCGAAATTAAGGATTTTGATAAAACTAAATTTTATCTTGGTTTACAAATTGAACATCTGGAAAGTAAAATGTTTATTTATCAATCAACATATACAATAAAAGTTTTAAAAAGATTTTATATGGACAAAGCATATCCATTGAGTATTCCAATGATCGTTCGGTCATTATATGTGAATAAAGATCATTTTCAACCTCAAAAAGATGATAAAGAACTCCTTGGTCCTGAAGTACCATATCTCAGTGCAATTGGTGCATTGATATATCTTGCTAATAATACACGACATGATATTGCATTTACCGTCAATTTATTAGCAATAGTTAGTTTTTCACCAACACAACGACATTGGAATGAAATTAAACAAGTCATTCGATATCTCTAAGTAGCCATTTCTTCAAATCATGCTGAAATTATAACCATTCATGAAGTAAGTCTAAAATATATATGGTTAAAATTAGTGATTCATTATATCTGAAGAAGTTGTGGATTATCATCTACAAGAGATATTTCAAATTCTTCTTTATAAAAACAATGTAGCTTACATAGTTCAATTACGAAGAGGATACATTAAAGTAGATCGGACAAAATATATTTCACTAAAATTCTTCTTTACTCATGAACTCTAAAAGAAAGATGAAATTAATGTGCTACAAATTCAGTCATGTGATAACCTCGCAGATATTTTCACGAAGACTTTACCGACTGCAACATTTGAGAAGTTGAGATATAAAATCGGTATGCGTCGATTCAAAAATTTAAAGGGATCATCTCATCAGAGAGAGTAATAAGCTGACATATAGAATAGTGTACTATTTTTCCTTTACTAGAATTTTTTTTCACTGAATTTTTATCTAGTAAAGTTTTAACGAAACATATTCTTTATGTAATGGACATCCAAGGAGGAGTGTTGTGAAATTAGTGGAAGCTCCACTAATTCCATTAGTGGATATGGATGTTCACCATTAACATCACTAATACATATTAGTAGAGTTAGTGGAGATACCACTAATATATTAAATAGATGATTAATTCTATTAAGAAAGCTCTATAAATAGAATTTTTCCCAAACTTGAGAGATATACTATTTTGTGAGAGATTTGTTAGAGGAAATTGTAAGAGAAAGAAAGAGAGAAGTGTGAAAAAATTCTTGTGCAAATAACAGTCAGAGATTTATTGTGTGTAGATTGTATGCCACAATTTTATAACATCTTTATTTTATTTTCTCAAATGTTAATATTTTAATAGAATAAACATTGCTGAAAATGTATAAAATTTTCAATCTCTATAAAATAAATAATAAAATGATAAAATTATATCTTTTGAAATTTTCCTCTTTATTTTATTTTCTTAAATGTTAATATTTTAATAGAAAAAACATTGCTGAAAATATATAAAATTTCCAATCTCTACAAAATAAATAATAAAAATGATAAAATTATATCTTTTGAATTTCTCCTCTTTATTTTATTTTTTTATATGTTAATATTTTAATAGAATAAACATTGCTGAAAATATATAAAATTTTTCAATCTCTACAAAATAAATAATAAAAATGATAAAATTATATCTTTTGAATTTCTCCTCTTTATTTTATTTTCTTAAATGTTAATATTTTAATAGAATAAACATTGCTCAAAATATATAAAATTTTCAATCTCAACAAAATAAATAATAAAAATGATAAAATTATGTCTTTTGAATTTCTCCACTTTATTTTATTTTTTTAATATTTTATTAGAGTAAACATTGTTGAAAATGTATAAAATTTTCAATCTCTACAAAATAAATAATAAAAATGATAAAATTATATATTTTTACCGTATTATATATTTTATAGTAATAAATAAGTCAATATTTTAATAGAAAAGCTACAACAACTGCTGTTGTGTTGCCCTCACTTTTATATATATTTTCAGTGCAAGATCATTGTCCACAGTCTAGAAAGAGAAACATAATATTGGAAGATGGTTATAAACAAATAGATAATCAATTCGATAATTTGAAAAGTAGAAGATGATTAAGCTTCCAAATTCTAACACAAACATCACTACCCATAAGCTGTTTCCTAAACAAAATTCTCCATACCCAATAACAAATTGCCACGAATGAGCACCAATCCAGTATATAAAAATATATTCAGCATTCTTTTTGTATCTATTTTGCCTACCACAATTTTTTATATTCTCTATCATTATATATTAAATTAAACTCAAAAGGCTCATAGAAATATATCAAAATAAGTAACATACCTATTTTGCTATTTGTTATTACACTTATAATTTATTTTATTAATACAATTAACATATGAATATTATCGAAATTTATAAACAATAAGGTAGTATTTAAAAAAGCATATAAAGGAAAATTCATATTTTCCCCCAATAGGTATTGAATTACAATTAATATGAATAATAGAATAAAAGAATTGGCAAAAAAAAATTTAAAAAATCATATCCGTGGCAGATCCCATGCAGACTGTCACGGATTAGCCACAAAAAAATTGAGAAATTTATTCTTCCGTGGCAATTTTGTGTCAGATTGCTACGGATTTGCCATAGAATCAACTCGATGGACTAATTTTGTAGCAAATTGCCATGGATTTGCCACGAAAGCATTAAATAAAAATTTATAACATGTTCTATTATTAATTCCCAAATTCCCTTTTTAGATTAAATAAGTTATAGATAAAAAATAAAAAAGTATACATAACATTTGATATTTGCTCTTCAAAGGGTGTATAATTACAATGAATACAAATTAATATAATAAAATAATTAGAACAAAAATGAAGAAAAAATAAATTTGTGGCAAATCCCGAGCAATTTGCTAGGGATTTGCCATAGACGACCAGCTGTGGTAGATAATCTGTGGCAAATCCCTAGTAGTTTCTAGAGATATAGTAATATGGAGAAGACAAAATTGTTTCAAGCACCGATATAATCGGAAGCACTCCTTTTTTCAAAGAGAGGAGAATAGGTTATTCACATTTCATTTGATGGTCAGAGGCAAATTGAAAGCTAAGCAGTGGTAATTCTAAAGATTCCTAGGAAAAAAAATAAAGATGTTTGTTACGTTACTCATAATATGTGGAAGTATTGACTTAATTTCATAGAGTCATTCGGTCTGATTGCTACATTAAGAACATAAGCTAGATGACGGAACAAGATAATAAGGATTTGCCACAAAAATATTTAATTTTAATAAAAAAATTTCCATGTAAGGGAACTAGTATATAAAAATATATTTAACATTCTTTTTAGCTCTATTTTTCCTAACACATTTTTTTAATATATTCTCAATCATTATACATTAAATTAAACTCAAAAGGCTCATAGAAATATTTCAAAATAAGTAACATAACTATTTTGCTACTTGTTATTACACGTATAATTTATTTTATTAATACAATTAACATCCGAATATTATTGAAATCTATAAACAATAAGGTAGTGTTTCAAAAAGCAAATAAAGGAATACAAAAATTCATATTTTTCCTCAATAGGTATTGAATTAGAATTAATATGAATTAATAGAATAAAAGAATTGTCAAAAAAAATTTAAAAATCATATCCATGGCAAATCTCTTGCAAACAGCCACGGAAGAATTAAGAAATTAATCCTTCCGTGGCAAATCCATGGAAGATTGCTAAGGATTTGCCATGGAATCACCTTGATGGACTAATTCTCCGTGACAATTCCATAGCAAATTGCCATGGATTTGCGAGGGAACCAGTATATAAAAATATATTCAACATTCTTTTTATCTCTATTTTGCCTAATACATATTTTAACACATATTCTCAATCATTATACATTAAATTAAACTCAAAAGGCTCATAGAAATATTTCAAAATAAGTAACATACCTATTTTGCTACTTGTTATTAAATGTATAATTTATTTCATTAATACAATTAACATATGAATATTATCGAAATCTATAAACAATAAGGTAGTGTTTCAAAAAGCAAATAAATGAATACAAAAATTCATATTTGTTCTCAATAGGTATTGAATTAGAATTAATAGAATAAAAGAATTGGCAAAAAAATGTAAAAAATCATATTCGTGGCAAATGCAGCCATGGAAGAATTGAGAAATTAATCCTTCTGTGGCAAATCCGTGGCAGATTGCTACGGATTTGCCACGGAATCACCTCGATGGACTAATACTACGGATTTGCGAGGGATTCACTATATAAAAATATAGTCAACATTCTATTTATCTCTATTTTGCCTAACACATATTTTAACACATATTCTCAATCATTATACATTAAGTTAAACTCAAAAGACTCATAGAAATATTTCAAAATAAGTAACATACCTATTTTGCTACTTGTTATTACACGTATAATTTATTTCATTAATGCAATTAATATATGGATATTATCGAAATCTATAAATAATAAGGCAGTGTTTCAAAAAGCAGATAAAGGAATGCAAAAATTTATATTTGTTCTCAATAGATATTGAATTAGAATTAATATGAATTAATATAATAAAAAAATGACAAAAAAATGTAAAAAATCAAATCCATGGCAGATCCCTCGCATACTGCCATGGATTAGCCAAGGAAGAATTGAAGTAGTAAATAAAAAATTAAAACACATTCTATTATTAATTCCCAAATTCCATTTTTAGACTAAATAAGTTATAGCTAAACAAATCAAAAAGTTTATAAAACATTTGATCTTTTCTCTTCAAAGGGTGTTGAATTATAAATAATACAAATTAATATAATAAAAGAATTAGAACAAAAATGAAGAAGAAATAAAATTGTGGCACATCCCTAGTAGTTTGCTAGGGATTGACCATGGACTACAAGCCGTGGCAAATCCCTAGCACTTTTCTAAGGATTTGCTACAAAAATATTTAATTTTATTAAAAAATGTTCCGTGAAAAATTCGTGATAGATTGCCACAGATTTGCGACGAAATACAACTAATGCAACTTTCTAGGGATTTGCGATGAAATCTTTTTTATTTTCTCATTTTCCATTTATTAGAAAATGTTATAATTGTGTCACAAAAATATTTCCATCGCAAATCGGTGGGTAATTTTTAGCATAATTTTTTGGCTCTTTTTTTTGCTACAAATTTGTGACGGAACACGTTTTCATTGCTAGTTGCTACTATTTTCATCGTAATTTTGTGGCAAAATAGCTATGGATATGCTATGGTATTCTGTCCCTCGCAATTTACTTGTTGTATGTTGTTTCGTGGCAAAATCCATCACTGATTGCCACAGAAAATTTTTCGTTGCAAAATTTCATGGTAGATTTACAGTTTGCTTGCAGTGGAGGCTTGGTAAATGGGTCTACTAGATTGTTTGAAGAGGAAATCTGATCAACCATTATCTCCCATTTCTGGGTGAACTCCCGAATCGAGTAATAATTCCTCTCAATGTGCCTGCCTTTCCGATGGTCTCTTGGCTCCTTACATTGTGACACAGCTTCAAAATTGTTGCAATATATAGTATTAGGTCTATTGATTTGTGGCATAACTCCAAATTCTGTGAGGAACTTGTGAAGCTAAACCACTTCTTTTGAAGCTTCTGAAGCTGCCAGATACTCAACTTTCATGGTGGAATCAACAATGTAAGATTGCTTAACACTCTTCTATGAAATAGCCCCTCTAGACAAAGTGAAAACATATCTAGTAGTGAATTTCCTTTCATCTTTATCTGCCTAAAAGTCTGAGTCAGTGTAACCGGTTGGTATTAAATCATCAGCTTTGTAAACAAGTATACAATCCCCCATCCCCTTCAGGTACTTGAGTATATACTTTACAACTTACCAATATTCTTCCTCTAGGTTTGACTGATACCTGCTAACCATGCCTACTGCAAAATAGATATCTAACATTGTACAAAGCATGGCACACATAAGACTTCCTGCTGTCAAGGCATATGGAATCCTTTTCATCCTTTCTCTTTCGTCCTATGTCTTAGGACATTGTTTAGAAGACAAGGTCAATCTGTGCCTAAAGGATAGGATTTCCCCCTTACACTGATCCATACTAAACCTAGCCAATAACTTGTAAATGTAAGTATATTGGGATAAGCCTAACATTCTTTACTTCCTATCTCTAAGAACCTTTATACCAAGAATGTAACTAGTTTCTCCCATATCCTTCATGCTAAATTCACTTGATAGCCAAACCTTTATAGATGACAATATCCCTAAATCATTTCCAATTAGTAGGAGGTCATATACATAAAGTACCATAAAAAGACACGTTGTTCCTATCTGCCTTCCTATAGACGCATGGTTCATCTACGTTTTATATGAAACCATAAGATTTTACAATTTCATCAAAACATATATTCTATACACATGGTACTTGCTTAAGTCCATAAATGGACTTCTTAAACATACATGCCATATGTTCTTAGCTTTTCGCATTAAAGCCATCAGGCTGGGTCATGTAGATGTCTTCACTAAGATAGCTATTAAGAAAAGCTGTCTTGACGTCCATTTGTCATATTTCATAGTTATAATGACATATGATGGCTAAGAGAATGTGAATGGACTTAAGCATGGCAACTGGTGAAAAGGTACCTTTATAATCGATTCTTTCTTTCTAAGTATAATCTTTTGCGACCAACCTTGCTTTATAAGTTTCCAACTTTCCATTTGCACCTCTCTTTCTCTTGTCTACCTACTTGCATTCTATAAGTTTAATCCCTTCAGGTGCAATGACAAGATCCTTGACTTGATTGAGATAGACTCAATCTTGACATCCATTGCTACTTGCTATTTATCTACATCAACATCAGCAATGGCCTCATTGAAGGATCATAGAAAACATCAGAGTGAACGCAGCAAAATTTTTTTTCAGTTTTTTGAGTCATATCTAGAAGAAAATACTTACTTTTTCTTGCTAGTTGCGAATTAACCAACGTGGGGACGGGTTGCATTGGAACTTCTTACGTTGGAAGGGGAGAAAGAGGCTCTTGCTGTTTAACAGGAATTCCTGCTAATCTTCTACTCTTACGCATCAAACATCTCTAAGCTACTTTTCTTCATCTTCCAGAGTATGGCTCTACTTTACTTTTGGTGTTACCTTGATGAGAGTGCCTTCTTGGATAATTAAAACACTCTCCAAGAGAGAAGGAAGAGAAGGACGAAAACCAGAGTGAGAGAGAAAGAGACGACACACACTGGAGAGAAAAAAACTTTAGAAAACCAATTGGGTTTCTTTTTTCTCTTCTACATATTTTCGGTCAGCTTAGGGCTTTCTCAAGCCCTAATGGCCAAAAATCATCAAGCCCTAATGGGCTAGGTGCTGTGCTAAAAAATCAATCCAAGACTGGCCTAATTCTCTTAATTAATTAATTATCTTTTCTGGGCCTCATTAAATATCCAAGATTAATTAATTAATTCTAATTAGACTTTTAATATATGCTAATATATATCAGCCCAATTAATTAATTAATTTCAGTCCAATTCTTTCAATTAATTAATTATCTTTTCTGGGCCTTATCAAAATCCAAGACTAATTAATTAATTCTAATTGAACTCTTAGAATAAATTTTATTTCTCTTCCAAGCCCAGATTGTATCTAAACAACACCAAGGTAACTTGAGCTACTCTGGAGACCAAGAGACATATTATTCATAACTACTAAAATGATTAAAATACCCTTACTATTAAATACTTGCATTTTATCATTTTAAATATTCTCAAATATCACCACATGGAAACATTGACGCCAAGAATAATATTGTATAAAGCAATATCTCTGACCTACAAGTGAAATGACAGAAATACCCATCTATATAACACCTATCAATGAGACAGGATAAATGTACTAACACCCATCTCAAAGATATCTACCATCCTTAGATCTCTAGTATGATAATTCATGATTCACTTGAATGTACTTGCTTTGTTGGAAAGTATGCCTTCAAAAACTATGTATTCTGTATGAACATATTGCAATAAAATATTTATTCATTCAATTTAGTTTGTTTTTTATATTATTGCATGTTTAAGGGCCCAAGTATGACAAGTAATGGTTTATGTGTTGGGTCATTCTTCACAGTAAGGTATAGACCATGGGTACTTGTCATAAATAAAATTGAGTTCTTAGTCGTTTGATGGAACTGAACATTTCATCAAGGTAAGACTATTATGCCATGATTTCTAATGAGGAATGATTTACTTTGAATCAGTGAGCAGTTTACTCACATCATAGGCATAAGCGTATTTCGAATACATAGAACTGGACAAGTAGTAGTGGTCTCTCTTAAAGTATTATAATTATAGAAACAAGACTATTACTGCTACAGCGTGAGCGAATACCTTCATACTTGAGTGTGAGTTGGTGATCTGGCGAAGCTAGAGTTTTATACTTTGAAGTATGTTAGGTGAGATTTCTTTTGTGAGATCAATATCCTTACATGTTGAGTGTATTACTCTAGTCAGTTAAGACGGACTCATGCAAAAGAGTTTCTTTGCTTCACTTAGTGAGGTTTAATCACCCATTTGTGATTGTCCAGAATAATCTAAATTATCCAGGGCCGTGGGAACGTGGCTCTAGAATGTGTGCTTTTGGGTAGCTTCCAATGATAAGCAAGTACTTTTAAGTGAGTTATGATTATCAGACTAGAGATCTAAGGATGGTACATATTTTTGAGATGGGTGTTAGTACATTTATCCTATCTCATTGATGGGTATTACATAGTAGGGTATTTTTGTCATTTTAATTTTAGGATGAAGCATTACTTTAAGTAATATCATTCTTGGGGTCAATATTTTCATATAGTGATAAATGAAAATATTTAAAATGATAAAATGTTACTCTTTAATAGTAAGGGCATTTTGATCATTTTAGTTGCTATGAATAATATGTCTCTTAGTCCCTGGAGTAGCTCAAGTTACCTTGGTATTGTTTAGACACAATCTGGGTTTAATGAATAATTATTTGGAAGAGAAATAAAATTTATTCTAAGAGTCTAATTAGAATTAATTAATTAATCTTGAGTTTTGATAAGGCCCAGAAAAAGATAATTAATTAATTAAGAAAATTGGGCTAGAATAAACTAATTAATTGGGTTGATATATGTTGGCATATATTAAGAGTCTAATTAGAATTAATTAATTAGTCTTGAGTATTTAATGAGGCCCAAAAAAGATAATTAATTACTTAAGAGGATTGAACCAGTCTTGGATTGATTTTTGAGCACAACACCTAGCCCATTAGGGCTTGTTGGTTTTCAGCCATTAAGGCTTATAAAAGCCCTAAGGTTGGCTGAAAATATGAAGGAGAAGAGAGAAAAAAAACCCAAAACCTCTATAGGTTTTGGGTTTTTTTCTCTCTAGTGTGTGCAATCTGCTCTCTCCCTCTCTGATTTTTCGTCCTTCTCTTCCTTCTCTCTAGGAGAGTGTGTTAATTATCCAAGAAGGTGCTCTCACCAAGCTAATGCCAAGAGTAAGGTAGAGTCATATTTTGGAAGACAAAGAGAAGAAACTCGGAGACGTTTGATGTGTAGGAGTAGAAGATTGGCGGGAATTCCTGTTAAACAGTAGACGCCTCCTTCTCCCCTTCTAACGCAAGAAGTTCTAGTGCAACACGTCCCCATGTTGGTTAATCTGTGACCAACAAGGAAAAGTAAGTACCCTCTTCTAGATGTGGCTCGAAAAAACTAAAAATTTTTCGCTGCATTTTTCTTTGATGTCTTTCCATAATCCTTCAAGTGGTATCAGAGCCACGGTTTTCTTCTAGGAGCATGTACTAGGGTTAAAATTGGAAAAGGTGGTTCCTTTACTATTTAGAAAATGAATGTTTTATGATTTCATATGATCCCTCATACATTAGTTTCTAGAGTTCATGTATGCCTCGCTGTTGAGGTATAGGATCATGTATTCCAATTTTTCACATTGTTTTTCCTGGTTTTAAGTAGATTTGATGTACACCTCGTAGTTAAAGGCATAGGTGCTTGTAAAGGAATGTTATTTATGCCTATTTTTCCTATTTCTTTGTATTCTTATAATCTGTAAACTTTGGGGACTGGAAGGACGTGATTATTGGTTTTTGAGCAGTGAAAGGTGGTTGTAAAGTTGGAAAGTTCTGGGCAATTTTGTGGCTAAATTTTAGGCATTTTGGTGGTTGCTATGTGCAGAATTTTTTTGTGCGGAAGCTGAATTTTTTTCCAACAGTCGGCGAATTCCAGAGCTCAGCCGGCATCAAGTGCATGAGTTAGACCCAACGCCGGCTCCTCTTAGGATGGCAAAATCAACGAACTCCAGAGTTTAGCTAGCCCTGGGTGCGGGAGCTAGAGCCGGTGCCGGGTCTTCTCGGGAATGGCAAAATAGGTCCAAAATGTAGAGCATTTGGCAGTTGTCCAAGAAATAGATGAGCAGCTCCTGAAGTTTTGTTTCTCAATTTTCCTTCATGTAATCATGTTTTGAAACCATTGTATGAGGTTAATTTTATTTATTTATGGATGAATAATTTGCATGAAAATGAATAGTAATGGATGGAACCACCTTAGGATTAACCATGATCATTAATATTTAATTCACGATGTTTAATCCATTATTTGGTCACTCAGGATTAAATGAATAGTTTGAGTATGGAAAAAAAAAGATTACTTTTGGTATTATGCTTATTTCATTTTTGTGATAAAATGCGCAAATTCTTGTGAGACCAATGTCTCACTAGATAGGATGGGTTTTTGATAAAACATTTTGATCTAAGAAACTTTAAAATAAAAGAGTTCATGGTTTATACTCTCAAAGGGTTTAATCCTTGATATAGAGAATAATGTTGAACTGAAGGTTATTTAATAAAATTTTATTTAGTAATTAACTTAGAATAGTAAAATAAATTTATAATTTATTCTCTCAAAGGGTATAATCCTTGACATAGAGAATAATATTAAATTTTAGATTTTTATTAAAGTTAATAAAACTATAAGATTATAGAAAACGTGTTTTGGGCATAAAACTCTATTTTTAATAAAAGATTAAGTGAGAGAGGGGTTCCAACGACACCGTGACTTCCATTACAACTCTAATTAGTGATAGTGGATTTCCTCATGTCATTCTAAGCATGACCCCCTATAGGATGGATTTTCACAAGTATCTAAAGCTAATGGAAGAGTAAAATTAAAAGCCTACGGTATTTGTTAGGATCGACCAACCTACGCTGGAAGTTTTTAAGCATTAGATTACCCATAGGTGGTGTGAATTAGTGGTCATTTTATCAATGGAACTTTTTGTTAGGATTCGTGGACTCCTAAACGCGGAAAACATCCACGAATCCCTCCCGAGGACCCAAGTAAACGATTAAGAAGATCTAAGCTTTAAGAATTACCTCTGGTTGCTGTAATCGAAATCCTTCGATTCTGGTTGCGCTGTTGTACGTTCAACCCGAACAATCACCAGACGCTGCAGTATGCGAACGTCCTCTATCGGATACGCACCGCGAACTCACTCAATACCCGGGGAGTGCTAGCGCCTAGGGTTTGAGAGGGGTTTTTTTTTCTTTCTGGTAGAGAATGGCACGAATGTTCTCAACCGAAAAATTGGACTATTGAAAAGACGGCTAGGGTTTTCTTAGAAACCCCCGAACCTCTTAGAGTCCAACTATAATAATATCTTATCATATTCTAATTTAAATTCAAATTAAATTAAAACTGATATGATAAGATTTTGCCATTATCTCGCTAATTTAACTAATTAATTTACCGAGTCAGATTCTTATAATCTGGATATCATCCAGATTCATCGAACCTGGTCACCAGAAAAATAACCTAACAAGTTCGCTTATTGTGTGACCCTATAGGTTCATTTAACACTGGCAGTGTGCCTAAATCATATTTAAATGGCTCACAAGTTATAAGCGGTTTCTAGCAAAACATTATAACTATCCAGGTTAAATGAAGATAGGTGATCTCTTTGAACCAAACCATAATTTTATATTTAGTCCTTTTATCACACGATATCCAGATTAAGCATAAGGCACGTAGCATGTCATCCTTATTAAGCTTAATCAATTATTTCTTGATTTCATAGTAGACTGTTCAAACAAATGATATCAATATCTTAGATTGATATATTTGAGCACGACCATGCATTTTTAACAGTCTAACTTATCAAGGGGCCCATGGATATCTCTCCCATAACTGAGAGGGACAAATTCCTTTATAATCAATCATATTCCTCTCCTTGATTTATTCTATATCCAACAGTAGTCTAATTTATTATCTGGTTAAAGACAACTTTAGACAATGTCAAAATATAGAATTTATCAAGTAGGAAACTATGATGAATTTAGGTCGAAGGACTTTCAATATTATTATGACTAGAAAGTACTTATGACATATTCCATGAAGTACTCTCACAGAGGGTCATGTCCAATACAATGTTCTCTAACAATTATTTATGTCTTGACTCGATATCACAAATATCCATGGCCAGTAAAACATAGCCATCAAGTCACAAACATACTAATATTAATTTATTATTATTACAATAATAATAATCGATCAGGGACAGTTTTAGAATAGTCATTGTATTCATTGTAGGGTTTTACTATCAAGTCACGTACTTGATGACCAACAAAACAAAACTCACTATTCATGGAAAGGAAAGCCTCATATTATTATATAAAACATAATGACAATTGTATAAGTACAAATTGACTCTAGGGCATATCCCTAACAGTCTCACACTTGCACTAAGACCAATTTGGCATAAGCCGTAATCCTATTGATCTGGTATGACTATCATGTTTAGATGAGGCTTTGTCAGTGGATCTGCAACATTGTCATCAATTGGCACCTTGCATACATTGACATCTCCTCTATCAACAATTTCTCGAATGAGATGAAAACGTCTAAGTATATGTTTGGATCGCTGATGTGATCTTGGTTCCTTAGCTTGTGTAATGGCTCCATTGTTGTCACAATAGAGATCCACTGGGTTCACAATACTAGGAACTACATCTAGTTCTGTAATGAACTTTTTAATCTAAACTGCTTCTTTAGCTGCAGTTGAGGCGACTACATACTCGACTTACGTAATAGAATCGACCACGGTGTCTTGCTTTGAACTTTTCCGACTTACGAGCACCTCCATTCAAACAAAATAGAAAACTCGATTGCGATCTATAATCATCTATGTCGGATCGAAAACTAGCATCGGTGTAACCATTTACAACTAGCTCGCCTTCTTGTCCTCCATAAACTAAGAACATATCTTTAGTTCTTCTTAAGTACTTTAGTATGTTCTTGACAACGGTCCAGTGTGCCTCTCCAGGATTTGACTGGAACCTGCTTGTTATGCTCAATGCATATGATACATCGGGTCGAGTACATGACATGGCATACATGATAGACCCTATAGCGGAAGCGTATGGTATCTTGTTCATGTGCTCTTCTTCATCCTTCGTAGAAGGACTTTGAGTTTTGCTGAGCTTAATGCCATGTGACATTGGCAAGAATCCTCTCTTAGAGTCTTGCATACTCGAACCTTTTCGATACCTTGTCAACGTATGCACTTTGACTTAGTCCAATTAGCTTTCTAGATCTATCTCTATAGATCCTTATACCTAGAATATAGGCAGCTTCACCTAAGTCTTTCATTGAGAAACAATTTCCCAACCATGTCTTTACACTTTGTAGAGTTGGGATGTCGTTTCCAATGAGTAAGATATTATTAACATAAAGTACCAAAAAGACTATTGCATTCCCACTTGTTTTCTTATAGACACAAGGCTCATCTTCATTTTTGATAAAGTTAAATTCTTTAATTGCTTCATCAAAATGAAGATTCCAGCTTCGAGATGCTTGCTTCAATCCATAAATGGATCTTTGAAGCTTGCACACTTTATTAGAATTCAAAGGATCATCAAAACCCTCAGGTTGTGTCATGTACACATCTTCGAGTAAGTTTCCATTAAGAAACGCGATTTTGACATCCATTTTCCAAATTTCATAGTTATAATATACTACTATGGCAAGAAGAATTCTGATAGATTTAAGCATTACAACTGGTGAAAATGTTTCATCATAGTCTATACCATGAGTTTGTCTATAACCTTTTGCTACCAGTCGTGCTTTGTAAGTATGCACATTTCCCTCCATGTCTTTTTTCTTTTTGAAAACCCACTTACACCCAATGGTTTTTGAACCTTTAGGTGGGTTAACCAAAGTCCAAACTTGGTTATCATACATGGATTACATCTCAGACTTCATAGCCTCTAACCATTTTCTAGAGTCAGAACTCTTAATGGCTTCTTGATAGGAAGTGGGCTCATCATTAACCATAAGCTCCACATTGTGATCGTCAGTGATGAGAAATCTATATCTCTCAGGTTGTTGACGAACCCTATCAGATCTTCGAGGTCCTTGTTCTATAGATGTAGGCTCATCTTGGACTTGTGAGCCATCTAATCGAGATTCATTATTTGGTTCAGGCACTAATTGTGGCTCTTGAATCTCATCTTGATGAGGTTCAGGCACTAATTGTGGTCCTTGAATCTCATCAAGATGTATTTTACTCCCACTGATTCTTTTGGAAATAAATTCCTTTTCAAGAAAGAATCCATTTCGAGCAATAATTACTCTATTTTCTTTTGGGAGATAAAATTGATATCCTTTAGTTTCTTTAGAATACCCCACAAATATACATTTATCTGATTTAGGTGCAAGTTTATCAGATAATAAACGCTTTACATAAACTTCACAACCCCAATTCTTCAGAAATAACAAACTAGATTGTCTCCCAGTCCATATCTCATATGGCGTTTTCTGAACCAATTTAGATGGAACTCGATTTAGTATGAATGCAGCAGTCTCCAGGGCATAACCCCAAAAGGAGATTGGAAGATTAGTTTGACTCATCATTGATCGAACCATATCTAATAAAGTCCGATTTCTCCATTTAGATACACCATTCCATTGAGGTGTTCCTGGTGGAGTTAATTGGGAAATAATTCCACAATTTTTAAGATACTCGTCAAACTCGTGACTTAAGTATTCACCACCTCGATCCGATCGAAGTGTTTTGATACTTTTGCCAAGTTGATTTTGTACTTCATTTTGAAATTCTTTGAATTTCTGGAACGATTCAGATTTGTGTTTCATCAGATACAGGTAGCCATATCTGCTGAAATCATCTGTAAATGTAATGAAGTACTGAAATCCTCCTCTAGCTAGTGAATTCATTGGTCCACATACATCAGTATGTATTAGGCCCAATAAATCAGTTGCCCTTTCATTTTGTCTCTTGAAAGGCGCTTTAGTCATTTTGCCTAATAAACAAGAATCACATGTTTTGTAAAATTCTAAATCAAACGATTTTAGAAGCCCATCATTATGAAGCTTTATTTTGCGTTTCTCATTTATATGGCCCAAACGACAATGCCAGAAGTAAGTCTGATTTAAATCATTGGATTTCAATCTCTTAGTATTTATATTATAGATAGACATGTCTGAAGATCCACGAAGATTTAGAATATAAAGCCCATTCGATAATGAAGCATCTCCATAAAAAATGCCATTTTTATTAAGGGAGCAAATGTTATTCCTAATAACAAATTCAAAACCTTCTAAATCCAAACAAGAAACTGAAATAATATTCCTACTCATAGCAGGAACATAAAAACAATTGTTCAGTTCTAAAACAAGCCCACTGGGCAAAATTAATTCAAAAGTTCCTACAGCTATTGCAGCAACTTTTGCTCCATTCGCAACTCGTAGGTCCACCTCGCCTTTTGCCAAGGCTCTACTCCTTTTTAGACCCCTGCACATTTACACAAATGTGAGATCCACAACCGGTATCCAATAACCATGAATCAGAAGTAGATAAATTAATTTCAATAACATAAATACCTGAAGCGGCAGTCTCACTGTCCTTCTTTTTCTTTGCTTCCAAATAGAGCTTGCAATTTTTTAACCAATGTCCTTGTTCTCCACAATGGTGGCAAGCTCCCTCTTTTGGTGTCTTGGCCTTAGGTTTGGGCTTGAACTTGGACTTTGCCTTGTCCTTACCCTTACTAGCTATGACCTTGCCATTTTGGTTGTTCTTTTTGCCTTTCCCTTTTTGAACCATTAGAACACTAGGAGTATTCTTCTTAATGTTCAGTTCAGCTTGTTTTAGCATCCCATGCAATTCAGTAATGGATTTCTCCATATTATGCATGTAAAAATTCATGACAAACTGGTCATACTCAGCAGGTAAAGAGCCCAAGATCAAATCCATGGCCATGTCATGATTAACAGGAGCACCAAGCTTATCAAGATGATCTAGATAGCCCTTCATTTTAAGGACATGAGCACTTACCGAGGTGCCAGAAACCATCTTACACGCATTTAACGCCTTGTGAGTTTCAAATCTCTCTTGTCGTGCTTGCTCTTGGAACATTTCCTTGAGATGCACAATCATGTCATATGCCTCTGCTTCTTCAAACTGTTTTTGAAGTTCAGAGTTCATGGTTGCTAGCATGAGGCAAGTAACATCATTGGAGTCATCTTTGTGCTTACTATAAGCATCTTTTTCAGCTTTTGAGGCGTTATTTGCTGGAGCAGGGGGAATAAGATTTTCAAGAACATAGAGCCTTTTTTCTTGCTTAAGAACAATTCTTAAGTTTCGTGCCCAATCAAGAAAGTTAGTCCCACTAAGCTTGTCTTTCTCAAGCACAGATCGCAATGAATTATTCGAACTGTTTGTTGCCATTATCTACATACAAAAATATGCAAAGTAATTAATTTTTGAGACTCTAACGAAAAACTCCCTCTAAAAGCATTTAAACTTTTTGAAACTTCAACATTTTGATGTTTCGTAGTGGGGAAAAATATTTTGTTTTAATCATAAGTAAGCTTTGGCTTTAATCTTATAATTAAATAAAACTCTAATTTTAAATGAGATAGACATCAAATATCTCGACTAAAAATATCTCATAAAATGCCCTAGGCCCAAAACTATTTTGATAGCCCAGTTAAGTCAAACCATATCAAACATATGGAAAACTATTTTCCATCTTATCTCACTCAGATAATCAAAAGCATCCTACTTTGGTAGGAATGGCCATATGATGATCCAAGTAATAACAAGTGTTTGATTTTGGAAGGCATTTAACACTTAAATTTTTTCTTTCTTAAAAAAAAAATTTTGATTGGATTGTAGTAAGCAAGAAATAAACATATCAAATATGCATGCAAGACATAAATAAAAGTGACATAGCATGGCCCATAACCTATGTTGATCATCACGAGCAAAGTGAAGATCAAGGTGGTCAATCTAGGTATATGAACTCCTTAAGCATTCTCTAATGCCTTGAGCATACTCCTCCTTGGTTGTAAATGTCGGCTGCCGTCTTCTTTTACATTGGATAGTAAAATTAAAATAATTCTTATTCTAGGAAAGCAGTACAATTTTACAACAATGGATAACGACACGCAGGCCGTATTTAAAAATTACAACTTAAAACAACCATAATGTAACCAGCCAATCACATTGGGATGAAACGGGCCATACTATGCACTATTCAAAATAATCCACAACTACAATAAAAAACATTGACGAATAACACACAACGAATAGTTAGTTGGGGTTCCAAGGGGCACCGCCCCGGCGGGGTCAAGGGGCAGCGCCCCTACTCTTATTGAATGAGATTTTGCCTTCCGATTTCCGAAAATTAATCAAATTAACGTTCGGACCCCTTAGTAACCATCGCCGTGAAAATTCATATTACAGACAATATGCGTTCTTTTAATCATATTTATACAGATAACATATTATCATGGCCGATTAATAAGAGCAATTCGCAAATATAGAATGACGGATAGCATGCTTACGATACCATATCATATTAAAACAGACCAATTTACAGACAATCTGCAACTAATCTGGTCTGATCAGGCGACTAAGACGCACACATTAAACCTAATTCAGGTAGTCTGCATACTAAGTATTCTAAAATCATAATCATGCGAACATGCTGATACATACCAGTTAAATTCATATATACATATTATACATGTATTCAATAATACGATTAATACAGATGAATCAACCTAATCGTTTAGCAAGTTGCTCTGATACCACTGTTAGGATTCGTGGACTCCTAAACGCGGAAAACATCCACGAATCCCTCTCGAGGACCCAAGTAAACGATTAAGAAGATCTAAGCTTTAAGAATTACCTCTGGTTGCTGTAATCGAAATTCTTCGATTCTGGTTGCGCTGTTGTACGTTCAACCCGAACAATCACCAGACGCTGCAGTATGCGAACGTCCTCTATCAGATACACACCGCGAACTCACTCGATACCCGGGGAGTGCTAGCGCCTAGGGTTTGAGAGGGTTTTTTTTTCTTTCTGGTAGAGAAAGGCACGAATGTTCTCAACCGAAAAATTGGACTATTGAAAAGACGACTAGGGTTTTCTTAGAAACCCCCGAACCTCTTAGAGTCCAACTATAATAATATCTTATCATATTCTAATTTAAATTCAAATTAAATTAAAATTGATATGATAAGATTCTGCCATTATCTCGGTAATTTAACTAATTAATTTATCGAGTCAGATTCTTATAATCTGGATATCATCCAGATTCATCGAACCTGGTCACCAGAAAAATAACCTAACAAGTTCGCTTATTGTGTTACCCTATAGGTTCATTTAACACTGGCAGTGTGCCTAAATCATATTTAAATGGCCCACAAGTTATAAGCGGTTTCTAGCAAAACATTATAACTATCCAGGTTAAATGAAGATCGGTGATCTTTTTGAACCAAACCATAATTTTATATTTAGTCCTTTTGTCACACGATATCCAGATTAAGCATAAGGCATGGAGCATGTCATCCTTATTAAGCTTAATCAATTATTTCTTGATTTCATAGTAGACTGTTCAAACAAATGATATCAATATATTAGATTGATATATTTGATCACGACCATGCATTTTTAACAGTCTAACTTATCAAGGGGCCCATGGATATCTCTCCCATAACTGAGAGGGACAAATTCCTTCACAATCAATCATATTCCTCTCATTGATTTATTCTATATCCAACAGTAGTCTAATTTATTATCTGGTTAAAGACAACTTTAGACAATGTCAAAATATAGAATTTATCAAGTAGGAAACTATGATGAATTTAGGTCGAAGGACTTTCAATATTATTATGACTAGAAAGTGCTTATGACATATTCCATGAAGTACTCTCACAGTGGGTCATGTCCAATACAATGTTCTCTAACATTTATTTATGTCTTGACTCGATATCACAAATATCCATGGCCAGTAAAACATAGCCATCAAGTCACAAACATACTAATCTTAATTTATTATTATTACAATAATAATAATCGATCAGGGACAGTTTTAGAATAGTCATTGTATTCATTGTAGGGTTTTACTATCAAGTCACGTACTTGATGACCAACAAAACAAAACCCACTGTTCATGGAAAGGAAAGCCTCATATTATTATATAAAACATAATGACAATTGTATAAGTACAAATTGACTCTAGGGCATATCCCCAACACTTTTTCTAGACCATTACTTATTTTAAGAAGTTTTGATTTGTGATGGTTATGCACTTAACTTAGGATGCTATTAATCTTTCTATGAAGCTCTGTTAGCTTTTCTAAGAGCCAAACTATTTATATTATTAATAATGGTTTTAAGAGTTACCTATTATCAAAGAAATAATATAAAAAATATGCATTTTTATTTCTCGCAAACTAAATGAATGTTTTTCACAATATTTTAGAAATATCTGGTTTTAGTCCATTGTCAATTATCCTCATGGAGAATAAGTTGACAGGCCCAAATTATGTGGACTGGAAGAGGAACCTGAACATAGTACTCACTGCTGAAGAGTACAAGTATGTTCTTACGGATCCCTGTCCTGAGATTGGGAAAGAATCCATTGATCAGGAACAAGAGGCTGAGAAGGCTTGAAAGAAAGACGATGAGATGGCTAAATGCTACATGTTGACTGCTATGTCTAGTGTGCCCTAATATAAGCATGAGCACATGGCTACTGCATATGATATTGATTTGTCGTTGCGTACCATGTTTGCTGACAAGAGCTGGCCCGCAAGGCAGGAAGTTTTAGGTCAATCATGAATTTTAGGATAGTTGAGGGGGTATCGGTTCGAGAGCATCTGCTCAAGATGATTGCTTACTTCGAGGAAGCTGAGGTCCTAGGCGCAACAATAGATCCCAAGAGCCAAATTGACATGGTTCTTGAAACTCTGCCTGACTTATATTCTTAGTTCAAGTTGAACCACAATATGAACAAATTGAATAAAAGTCTCACGAAGCTTATGAAAGAGCTTTAGGCGGCAGAGAAGATCATGAAGCTCATGTCAAAGGTTTTAGTTTCTCGTTTTTGCCTCTTCTTCTGGAATTATGGCAAAGTCTAAAAAATTTAAGAAAAAGAAGGTCCAAAACAATGCAAGGGCCCAACCCAAAGCATTTGGTCAGGCCAAGCCCAACGGGAAACCCAAAGGCAAATGTTTCAAGTGTGGCAAGAAGGGGCATTGGAAGAAAGATTGTCTGGACTTCTTAGCCATGTCTACTTCAGGTATTACTCTATTCTTAGAGTCTATTTTAATGGTTGGATTAACATTCACCTAGATAGTTGATTATGGAGCCACTGACCATGTGTATAACTCTTTGTAGGAGTTTAGAAGGACAAGGAGACTCAGTAAGGGTGAGCATAGACTTCAAGTAGGCAATGGGAGATCTTGAGTTTATTTTTTATTGTAATAAGAAGTTAGTTTTAAAAGATATTTTATATATTTCTTATATTAAACAGAATTTGATTTCAGTTTTCAAATTGATGAATCAAGGATATTCGGTTTCTTTCCATTCTGGTGTTTCCATCAGTAGAAATGATAATTTAATTTGTTCAGGAAACAGGCATGTGAATCTTTTTCTTATATACATCCTATTAAAAATTAAGTAAATAATATTCAAACTGAACCTAATAATAAAAAAGAAAGGCCATATCAAATGACTCGTACTTGTGGCATTTAGATTGGGACATATAAATCCCAATCGGATTCATAGGCTAATCCATGATGGGCCTTTAGGTTCATTAAGTCTGGAAGAATGACCTTAGTGTGAATCTTTGCCTTAAAGTTAAAATGACCAAAAGGTCCTTTACTAAAAGGGCGGATAGAGCCATAGAAATACTAGCACTAGTTCGTTCGGATGTTTGTGGTTTGATGACTATACCAGCTAGAGGAGGCTATGAATACTTCATTACTTTCACAGATAATCACACTCATTTTGGTTACATTTATGTGATGAGGTACAAGTTTGACTCTTTTGATAAATTCAAGACTGAAGTGGAGCGTCGAACAAGTAAACTAATTAAAACTTTGAGATCGGATCATGGTAGAGAGTACTTCCTCGGTGAGTTTAAGGATTACTTGGTACATCACGACATAGTATCTCAGTTAACTGAGCTTGGGATCCCTAACAGAACGGAGTAGCTGAGAGAAGAAATAGAACTTGGATGGAAATGGTTAGAAACATGATGAGTCATGCATCTCTTGCAATTTCTTTTTGGAGATATGCTTTAGAAACAGTGACATATATTTTGAACTTGGTACCTTCCAAATCAGTACCTCGGATACCCATTGATTTGTGGACTGGATGAAAGCCCAGTCTGAACCATCTCAAGATATGAGGTTGTCTAGCTTATGTATTGACAAAAGGAAGTAAGCTAGAACCAAGATCAGAGTTATGCTACTTCGTTGGGTATCCAAAAGGAATGCGAGGTGGATATTTCTATCATTCTCAAGAGCATAAAGTACTTGTTAGTACTAATGCTAGATACTTAGAGGATGAACAAGTTACTTCTACCACAGGTTCAAGCAGAATAGAGTTAGAAGAGAAGTTGGTCACTGATTCAACTTCAGGTACTTCTAACACCCCGATCGAAGAACCAAGAGAAACACAATCGAATTTTCCTATACATACTGAGCCTTGTCGTAGTGGAAGGATCACAAGAGTTCCAGAAAGGTGGATTGGGGAGATCTATGATCTAGTCTCTGATCATCAACAACAAGATCTCACTAGATATGAGGAGGCTACAAATGGAAGCTAGCCATGAATGCCGAGATTGAGTCTATGTACCTCAATTAGGTCTAGGATCTTGTCATTGCATCTAATTGGATAAAACCCATTGGGCGTAAGTTGGTATACAAGAGGAAAAGAGGTGCAAATGGAGAGGTTGAAACCTACAAAGTAAGATTGATTGCTAAAGGTTATACTTAGAAACAAGGGATCGATTATAAGGAACCTTTTCACCAGTAACTATGCTTAAGTATATCCAAATTCTCTTAGACATTGCATATCATTATGACTACGAGATATGACAGATGAATGTTAAGACGGTCTTCTTAAATGGCTATCTTAGCGAAGACATCTATATATCCCAGCTTGAAGGTTTTGTTGATAGAAATCAAGAACAAATGGTCTGTAAGCTTAATAAGTCCCATCTATAGACTTAAGTAAGCGTCACGAGTATAGAATATACGTTTTGATGAAACTGTGAAAGCTTATGATTTCATTCAAAACGCGGATAAACCATGTGTGTATAAGAATTCATATAGTGGTAAAGTGATTTTCTTAGTATTTTATATGGATGACATTCTACTCATTGAAAATAATGTAGGGACATTGTCATCCGTTAATGTTTGACTATCTAGTCAGTTTAGCATGAAAGACATGGAAGAAGCTAGCTACATTCTAGGCATTAAGCTTCTTAGAGATAGGAAGCAAAGAATGTTAGGCTTATCCCAATATTCTTATATTGACAAGATATTGGTCAAGTACAGCATGGATCAATATAAAGGGGCCATCATACCCTTTAGACATGGATTATCCTTATCTTCCAAGCAGTGTCCTCAGAAACAGGAAGACAAATAGAAAATGAGCAGGATTCCTTATGCCTCAGTTGTAGGAAGTCTTATGTATGCTATGCTTTGTACTAGGCCAGATATCTGCTTTGCAATATGCATGGTTAGTAGATATTAGTCAAACCCAGGGGAAGCCCACTGGTAAGCCGTAAAGAATATACTTAAATATCTTAAGGAAATAAGAGATTATATGCTTGTATAAAGTGTTGATGATTTGATTCCTATTGGTTACACAGATTCAGACTTCTAGACAGATAAAGATGAAATAAAATTTACTAGTGGATATGTTTTCACTTTGTCTAGAGGAGATATTTCATGGAGAAATATCAAGCAATCTTGCATTACTAATTCTACCATGGAAGCTGAGTATGTTGCTGCTTCAGAAGCTTCTAAAGAAGTTATGTGGCTTTGAAAGTTCCTCATAGAACTTGGAATAGTAGCACAAATGGATAGGCCTGTCACTATTTATTATGAAAACTCTGGAGCGGTGTCACAATGCAAGAAATCTCGAAACCATAGGAAGGGCAAGCACATAGAGAAGAAGTATCACCTTATCCGGGAGTTCAACCAGAAACGGGAGATAGTGGTTGATCAGATTTTCTCTATTAACAATCTGACGGATCCCTTTACCAAACCTTTGACAAAAAAAGTGTTTCGCAGACACTTAGATATTATAGGGGTAGACACTTATGGACTTTTTTAGTCTTTGTAGTGCAAGTAGGAGATTATTGGAAAGTATGCCCTCAAAGACTATGTATTCTGTATGAACATATTGCAATAAAATATTTATTCATTCAATTTAGTTTGTTTATTAAATTATTGCACGTTTAAAAGTCCAAGTATAACAAGTAATGGTCTATGTGTTAGGTCATTTTTCACAGTAAGGTATAGACCATAGGTACTTATCATACAAATAAAATTGAGTTCTTAGTCGTTTGATGGAACTGGGTATTTTATCAAGGTAAGACTATTACGCCATGATTTTTAATAAGGAATGGTTTATCTTGAATCAGTGAGTAGTTCACTAAACATCATAGGCATAAGCATATTTCAATTACGTAGAACTAGACTAGTAGTAGTGGTTTCTCTTAAAGTACTATAATTATAGAGACAAGATTATTACTACTATAGCATGGATGGATACTGATGCGTTCAGACTTAGGTATAAAAATCATACAAAACTAAGCACATTCCCAATCAAGTTCAAATTAAAATGTTAAACCCAAATCACACATATGAGCAAGCGTACTCATCATTAACTGAGCATAGGGTTAAAACAAATGTCGATCCTCAAGGAACAAGTAGACATTAATTACCCTTCTTTAATTGTTTAATCGACTCGATAAAGTGCAAAACAAATAAAAGGAAAATTAAAAAGGAAATAAAAATAAAAATATGTATATGTCTGTGTCAAGGATGTAGATTTATGCAACTCAAGCCATTGTTTAGACAAACATGATCTTAAAGAACTTAACCATTATCATAACCAATCATTCTCTTGACACCATGAATGATGAAGGTAGACTCACTTTGATAGTCAATCCATATGAAATCACTATCTTCTAGATGAATTAGAATCACTTGGTCCGTCTCAATTAATTCATCTAAAAGACACATTAAACACAATCCTTAATTAAATTCCCTTGGTCTCGGCGAATTTAGAATATGAAATTAATCAATGAACCCTTGGTCTCGGAAGACATCAATTAATTTTCAATTACCAGTTCTTAAACAATCAACCCCCTTTGGTCCAGCAAGTCAATGGATATAATCAACTAACTAATATCGTAATAAGCATAAGTAATTGAATACCAAGAATAATAACCAATTAATAAAAAAATCAAATAACTCTAGAAATCATGTATATCTAAAATAATGTTGAATTACAATAAAACAATTAACATATCATTGTCAAGAAAAAGAAAACAAAGTAAAAGAAAGAACTCATAGACAAGCCTCCTTCTTCTTCCTTTGAAAACCTTCTTGTGCAACCCTCCTTGAACTTTGAAGAATTCTCCTTGGACTGAGTGATTTTCTATGATGATCAATGAATTCTCCCATTTTTCCTTGTGTTTTCCATCTATTTATAGGCTTAAGAGGTGCCTAAACTAGTAGGTACAAAGTTCTTGGCCAAGTAGAAGTTGGAAGCTACTAAAACTTTTCAGATTTCTAAAAACGCGTAGAAAGATCGCAGCACCGCCTCAGGGACAGACCACAGCCGGCGCCGCCTTGGTCCTTCTGAGCTGGCGCCGCCTTGGTTCTGTTTCTCCACTCGTCCGTCGATTTTTCTCCGAATTGTGCGCATACATTCCAGAGTGCAGCCGGCGCTGGTTCCAGCCTTGCAGCTGGCGCTGCCTCTGCTCTGTTTCGTGACGGTTTTGCTTTATTTTACCCAAAATCCTGAGAAAATGACCAAAATATCTTTTCAAGGGTAAAATATCAAATATGAAAGAATATGACTAGTTATTGAACAAAATGTATTACAAAAGAGCCTCAAATAACTAAGCAAAGTATAACCAATTTAGCTCCTATCACATTCCCCCACACTTAACTCTTTGCTTGTCCTCAAGCAAAGTATCAAGAACAAGTAGGAAAAATACAAGGTTTTAATCACTCAATCAATTCCAAAACCATATCCTCAATGCTTTCTTTATTCATGAACATAAAACATATGATACTAAATATTTCACAGCCAATGCAAGACTTGTGTAGTGATAAATGACTTAGTAGAACCATCTCAATACTTTACAATATTCTCAAACCATTGGAAAGAAGTCAGTTCAAAAAGAGTATGCATTCCATATGCTTACTTTTCATACACTCTCTCCACTAATCCGAGACATATCATGGTTCTACTTAGATCAAGTAGGACTTTCAAACTTGTAAGGTAAGGCTAAAGGTTTGTAATGTGGCTTAGCAAACGAAGGATATAGGAACATCAAAAGTAAAAAAAAACTGAGAGTAAGCAAGAAAAGGATAACCAAAATAGACTTATAATTCCCAACTCTTCTTGCTTTCCTATTCCATGAATCAATCAAACCATAACCTTATATAACAACTTTAATGTATTTCAAGCAAATCCTACATTGTTCTTCTTTGAGCATAAAGATTTGGAAATTATACAAACTTTCAGCATAAGTAATGGACAAAATATCGTGACAAGTTTTAAAGAAAGAAATCACCAATTTAGGCTCAAAATAGGCACTAGGGATAATATAACAATAGGTAGGCTTGAAAAGCTCAAACTATCCAAAGAAGGCCTATTACCGTCACCCCTAAGTTAAATCATGAATGTCTTTCTTATTTCGCCTCGAGAGGTATTCAAGTAAGTTCTAGAATATTCTATGAATTTTAGAGAAAAACAGGTTTAAGAGTAATGCAAAGCATTTGATCAAGAACTACTTTGTCCAAGTGAGTGGAAAAGTCATGCATAAGCCATCAATGATCTAGAACATATGCTCTATAATCCATCATAAAGACATGCACTAAAAAAAATACAGCTTGAAATTGAAAAATTTTGAAAAATCCTGCTCCCAAGAATATGTATAGAAGAATTGTCAATCAAACCACTTCCCTACACTTAAACTAGACATTGTCCTCAATGGCCAAATAAGTATAACCAAAACAACCAATACCATGGGACCAAACAAAATAAAGGAGAAGAGATAGGAAAAATAAACTTTCATTCATTGTGGCGTACAAAAGCTGAATGCATGAAGAGGGAGCCAGCATCAACGTACCTAAAAAAAAATACAAAAGAAAATACCAAAGCGTAACAATTAGAAAAGAAAATAAAGCAAAGACAAATGAAATAGAAAGACAATGAAAGGAAAGCCAAACTAACTAAAACAAAAACATGAAAAGAGAAAGGAAACAAAAATAAAAGTGAGCAAGAACGCATCATCAATCCTCCGCAGCTTCATCATCCTCATCCTCCTTCTCATCAACGAGTGTAGAGGGGCCTGCACCATTATGTGGCCTAGGAGGCTGCTGCCTCAACTCAGTCAACTACTGCTCCATGGTAGCTTGCCGTCGTGCCATATCTTCCATAGTACCCTGCAAGCGTAGGAGCACCTCTATTTGCTTGTCGAGGTGCCCCAGTATGGTGGTCTCAAAGTCTATTTGGGAGTGGGACTGCAAACGGCCAGCTCTAGCACGTGCCGGTGGTGGTGGCTGCTGCTTCTCCGCTATAGGTGGCCTTTCCTGACCGGGATGTTGGACCTCGAAGGGAGTGAGCCATTTCTTCAACTCCGGGCTGTATTTGTATCCGCAACTCATAAGAGTGTGCTCAGTGACCATATCGTGCTCAGTGGTAGCCTCCATGAGTTCTCCTTCTAGACTCACCCCAAAGTCCTTTAGAATCTTCATTATAACCAATGAAAAAACAAAGGCTTTTGTGGAGAGACGGTGATGAACAACCTCCCTAATAGATTGGATGATCAAAGGAGCAAGAGGGATAGGTAATGTGTTCATCATCCGGTGTAGAATATAAGTGTCAATAAGCCTAGTTTAATTGAAACCACTAGCACGGGGAACAACATTAAACCCAAACATGTACACTAGTGCGCAAAAGTTGGCTGCCAAGTCATTGTTGGAATAGAAACTGTTAGCTTGGAAGGCATTATGCTTATATAAGCCTAGGGTTGCTCGCGTCCCCCTAACATCCCAATTCGGGTCTGAAAGAATCATTTGATTATTCATATCAATTCCTTGCCAAGTATCATCGTCATAAACCTGGAGGAGGTGAGATAATTGGTTTTGAGTGATGACAATAGGAACTCCTTTCACTCTTGTTTCAATATGCGGGAGATGTTTATTACCATTGTCCGTCATATTAGCATAGAATTCCTTGACAAGCACGGGGCAAAACTTCCCTTTCAATTGCACTATGGATCCCCAACCTAGTTGTCTAAACATCATTCCTAATTTAAGTGCCCGGTCTAAGGTGGGGGGAAAAAGTATGCTCAACAATAATCTTGTTTGAAGCTCGCCTATGATACCATTCCTCACAAGAGGCATCGATAAACTCAGTAGGTCTAAGAGATAAGGGATCAACAAATGATGGAACTGAGGATGAGGAAGTTTTCGCCCTTTTAGATGGTTGACTCCTCGCTCTAGACATAGTCACAGAAGGAATGTAATACTAAGAAGAGAGAACAGATACGCTCAATCACTGAAGAGAGTATAGATACCCCTACACAGATATATCTCAAATTTCACACAACCGTTAACCAAGCTCACAATCCACAAACCACAACTCCTTCAATGTATATCAACTCCAACACCCAATTCAATCAACCACTTTCACCCAATGCAACACAACCTGCACAATGTATGTAAAAGTTCACTGTAAAGCATAACTTGTGCTGATATCCTCAAAGCATGCTAGTAAACATGATCATGTGAATGAAGGCAATGGTATTATGTGATCAATAATGCAGTTTCAATAGATTCAAGTGTTACCAATAACCATAATTCTAACCCGAGCTATATGAATTCTTGAATGATAACAAGTATGAATCAAGTAATGCAGGCTTAATACTCCTAAGGTAATCCAATGAATGAAACTCAAGTAGGAATGCACAATCATAGAATATATAATTCTCAATTTTCGTCCAAAACTGTCCCTATAATGAGAAAAAATCAATTCCATCAATTTTAACCGTATGACTTAAATAAAAATCATACCTTTAGGCTCTTATATGCATGGGTAAGCAAAAGATGCAAGCATTTTGCGAAAGTCTACTCCATTTGCTTGTGGATTGAATGTGCTATTGTTGTGAAAAATCAAAGCTTTTGATGTGTTTGATCCGTAGGATCAATAAAAAAGAAGGTAAGAGATGTTATGGAGGTGTTTAGAAGTTGAAAAATCAAACTTTGGGCACTAATGGATGTGAAGCCGGTGCGGGCTTGAGAGAATTTGCGAGGGAGAAGGGAGGTTTTGAAGAGAAAGTGGCCAAAATGGCCCTTTAATTATGTTCCTCCTGACAGGAACTGGCGCTGGTCCGGCTCTTGGAGTCAGCACCGGCTCTGTTCTGTCTGGTTCAATTTTTTTTTTAATGAAAATGCAAAAACACACGGATGCTGAATAAAAATACTATAAATTTAAAATTGTCCTTAACACAAAATGAAAAGTAAAGAAAAGAGAAAAGAACTGCTTCAAGGTTTTCCACAGTTGTGATCCCGTGGATTTTCTTCCGTATTCCCTGGTAGTGTTCTTGCTTGACGATCCCCCATAAGTTTGGCTAGTTGACCAATCTGGTTTTCTAAATTGCGCATGGAAGCCTCTAGGTTCCTTGTTGTCGCATCAACTCCTTGGAACTTAGCCTCTGTGGTACTTACCAATTAGCCAATCAAATCTTCCACCGGTGGTTCTTGAGGTGCTGCTGTGTTGTTTATCGAGTTTGGATTCCTTTGGTTACCCCCAAAATTGAAAGAACTTTGCCTAGGTGGATTCTTATTGCACTAAGAGAAATTATGGTGATTTCTCCAGCCAGGATTATAGGTAGAGCTATATAAATTGTTATCTGGCCGGACATTACCAGCGAAGGCCGCTTATTCTGAAGCTTCTTAGAGTGACCCCATCTTTTGGCATTCATGATTAGGGTGCCCTTCTCCACAGAAATCGCAGTTGACGTTTAACACTTGGCCTTGAGGCATCACCAACTGCTCCATCTTTTGAGTTAAGGCGTCTACTTTAGCCTCTAATACTGCCACAGTATTCACTTTGTGTACTCCTTGCATATGAGCCTTTGACCTTGCACTTCCTCAAGAATAGTTATTAGAAGTCAAATTTTCAATAAGCTCAAATACCTGTTCCGGAGTTTTATGGTTGATAGAACCCCCTGCAGAAGAGTCCACCACTTGTCGTGTTGCAAACGTGAGGCCATTTAAGAAGATAAGCATTTGCATCCCCAGCTCGAATCCGTGGTGTGGGCATTTTCTTAACATTTTCTTAAATCTCTCCCAACTCGCATATAAGGGCTCAGAATCTAGTTGTTGGAAGGCGAAGATTTCATTCCTAAGCTTGGCTGTCCTAGCTGGAGGGAAATATTTGGCAAAAAATTTTTCAGCTAAGGCATTCCAAGTTGTGATGGAACCTGTAGGTAAAGATTTTAACCACGATTTAGCTCTATCTCTCAAGGAAAAGGGCAAAAGTCGTAATTTAATGGCATCTTTAGAAACACCATTCATTTTGAAGGTATCATAAATCTCAAGAAAACTGGCTAAATGAGTATTGGGATCCTCTTCCGGTAACCCGTCAAATTGAACCATATTCTGCACCATTTGAATAATATTGGGTTTTATTTCAAAATTGTTGGCATCTACCCTAAGTCTAGTGATACTCGAGCTTGAGCCCGAGATTGCGGGTTTCACAAAGTCGTCCATAACTCTCCTATCATTCCCAGTATTATTCTATTGAGCAACATCCATCTCGACAATCAGATTCCTTTGAATTGTTCGGTGAATTTTTGTTAACGTCCTCTTGATTTCAGGGTCAAAATCGACTATCTCGTTGTTGGATTTTCGGGTCATGTACCAAGGGTAATACCTAAGAAAACAAGAAGCAAGTTTATAGATATAATTAATGGTTAAAATAACACAAATACAAGGTTACAAAGTTAGTAATTCAAACTCCGTCTAAGTTAGTTGGTTAAGTTAGGTTAGGTTACAAGGTTATACAAGAATACACGAAATACAAAAGATAGCACCATTTTGCAGAAAGAACAAATATACATATTTACCTATTGACATATTTATATATTTACATGGTTAAATTAACAAAATTCGAGTTTTCATGCTATTGTTCCCCGGCAACGGCGCCAAAAACTTGATGCGTTCAGACTCGGGTATAAAAATCATACAAAACTAAGCACATTCCCAATCAAGTTCAAATTAAAATGTTAAATCTAAATCACACATATGAGCAAGCGTACTTATCATTAACTGAGCATAGGGTTAAAACAAGTGTCGCTCCTCAAGGAACAAGTAGACATTAATTACCCTTCTTTCATTGTTTAACCGACTCGATAAAGTGCAAAATAAATAAAATAAAAATTAAAAAAAAAAAAAATAAAAATATGTATATGTCTGTGTCAAGGATGTATATTTATGCAACTCAAGCCATTGTTTAGACAAACATGATCTTAAAGAATTTAACCATTATCATAACCAATCATTCTCTTGACACCATGAAGGATGAATGTAGACTCACTTTGATAGTCAATCCATGAAATCACTATCTTCTAGATGAATTAGAATCAGTTGGTCCGTCTCAACTAATTCATCCAAAAGACGCATTAAACACAATCCTTAATTAAATTCCCTTGGTCTCAGCGAATTTAGAACATGAAATTAATCAATGAACCCTTGGTCTCGGAAGACATCAATTAATCTTCAATTACCAGTTCTTAAACAATCAACCCCCTTTGGTCCGGTAAGTTAATTGCCAATAGAATATGAAATTAACAAATTAAAACACCCATCAACCCCCTTTAGTCTAGCAAGTCAATGGATATAATCAACTAACTAATCTCGTAATAAGCATAAGTAATTGAATACCAAGAATAATAACCAATTAATCAAAAAATCAAATAACTCTAGAAATCACGAATATCTAAAATAATGTTGAATTATAATAAAATAATTAACATATCATTGTCAAGAAAAAGAAAACAAAGTAAAAAAAAGAACTCATAGACAAGCCTCCTTCTTCTTCCTTTGAAAACCTTCTTGTGCAACCCTCCTTGAACTTCGAAGAATTCTCTTTAGACTGAGTGATTTTCTATGATGATCAATGAATTCTCCCTTTTTCCTTTGTATTTTCCATCTATTTATAGGCTTAAGAGGTGCCTAAACTTGTAGGTACAAAGTTCTTGGCCAAGTAGAAGTTGAAAGCTACTAAAACTCTTCAGATTTCTAAAAACGCGTAGAAAGATCGCAGCACCGCCTCAGGGACAGACCACAGCCGGCGCCGCCTTGGTCCTTTGGAGTTGGCGCCGCCTTGGTTCTGTTTCTCCACTCGTCCGCTGATTTTTCTTTGAATTGTGCGCATGCATTCCAGAGTGCAGCCGGCGCTAGTTCTAGCCTTGCAGTCGGCGCTGCCTATGCTCTGTTTCACGACGGTTTTGCTTTGTTTTACCTAAAATCCTGAGAAAATGACCAAAATATCTTTCCAAGGGTAAAATCTCAAATATGAAAGAATATGACTAGTTATTAAACAAAATGTATTACAAAAGAGCCTCAAATAACTAAGCAAAGTATAACCAATTTAGCTCCTATCAGATACCTTCATACTTTAGTGTGAGTTGGCGAAGACAGGGTTTTATATTTTAGTGTGAGTTGGCCCTGGATCATTAGATTTTCCTGGACAATCACAAAGGGGTAAATTAACCTCACTAAGTGAAGCATAGAAACTCTATTGCATGAGTCTGTTTTAACTAATTAGAGTAATACACCCAATATACATGGATATTGATCTCACAAAAGAAATCTCACCCAACATACATCAAAGTATAAAACCCTAGCTTCTTGAAACCACCAACTTACACTCAAGTATGAAGGTATCTGTCCATGCTGTAGCAGTAGTAGTCGTGTCTCTATAATTATAGTCCTTTAAAAGAGACCACTACTACTGGTCTAGTTTTACGTATTTGAAATACGCTTATATCTATGATATGAGTGAATTACTCATTAATTTAAGGTAAACCATTCCTTATTGGAAATCATGGCACAATAGTCTTACCTTGAAGAAATTCCTAGTTCCATCAAACGACTAAGAACTAAATTTTATTTGTATGACAAGTACCCATAGTTTATACCTTACTATGAAGAACGACCCGATACATAGACCATTACTTGTCATACTTGGACCTTTAAATATGTAATAATGTAAGAAATAAAATAAATTGAATGAATAAACATTTTATTGCAATATGTTCATATAGAATACATAGTCTTTGAGGGCATACTTTCCAACAATCTACCACTTGCACTACAAAGACTAAGAAAGTCTATAAGTGCTTACCCCCATGATATCTAAGTGTCTGCAAAAAATATTTTCTATCAAATGCTTGGTAAAAGGATCCGTTAGATTGTTGACAGAGAAAATCTGATCACCTACTATCTCCCGTTTCTGGATAAACTCCCAGATGAGGTTATACTTCTTCTCTATGTGCTTGTCCTTCCTATGGTTTCGAGGTTCTTTGCATTGTGATACCACTCCAAAATTAGCAGAATAAATGGTGATGACCTATCTATGTGTGGTACTACTCCAAGTTCTATGAGGAACTTTTGGAGATACACAGCTTCTTTAGAAGCTTATAAAGCAGTAATGTACTCAATTTCCATGGTAGAATCAATAATGCAAGATTGCTTGATACTTCTCCATGAAATAGCTCCTCCAGAAAAAGTGAAGACATATCCGCTAGTGGATTTTCTTTCATCTTTATCTACTTAGAAGTCTGAGTCTATGTAACCGGTAGAAACCAAATCATCAGAATGATATAAAAATATATGTTTTACGACTTGCTAGTGAGCTTCCTCTTTGACTAATATCTACTAACCATACCTACTACAAAGTAGATATTTGGCCTAGTACAAAGTATAGCATACATTAACTTCCCGCAGCTGAGGCATAAGGAATCCTACTCATTTTCTACTTTTCTTCCTGTGTCTGAGGATGCTGCTTGGAAGACAAGGATAATCCATGTCTAAAGGGTATGAAAGCCCTTCTACATTAATCCATGCTGTACTTAACTAATATCTTGTCAATATAAGCAGACTGGGATAAGCCTAATTCTTTGCTTCATATTTCTAAGAAACTTAATACCTAGAATATAGCTAGCTTCTCCCAAGTCTTTCATGCTTAAACTGACTAGATAGCCAAACCTTAATGGATGACAATGTCCCTATATCATTTCCAATGAGTAGAATGTTATCCACATAAAATACCAAAAAAATCATTTTGCCACTATTTAATTTCTTATACACATATGGTTCATTCGCGTTTTAAATGAAACCATAAGCTTTCACAGTTTCATTAAAACGTATGTTTCATACTTGTGATGCTTGCTTAAGTCCATAGATGGACTTTTTAAGCTTACAGACCATTTGTTCTTGACCTCTAGCAACAAAACCTTCTGGCTAGGACATATAGATGTCTTCGCTAAGATATTCATTTAAAAAGGCCGTCTTAACATCTATCTACCATATCTCGTAGTCATAATGACATGCGATGGCTAAGAGATTTCGGATATACTTAGGAATGGCTACTGTTGAAAAGGTTTCCTCATAATTAATCTCTTTTTTTTTAAGTATAACCTTTAGCAACCAACCTTGCTTTATAGGTTTCAACCTCTCCATCCGCACCTCTTGTTCTCTTGTAAATCCACTTAAACCCAATGAATTTTATCCCATCAGGCGCAGTGACAAAATCCCAGACCTGATTGAGGTACATAGACTCAATCTCGACATTTATGGCTAGATGCCATTTATCTACATCAACATCAACAATGGCCCCTTCGTATCTAGTGTGATCTTGTTGCTGATAATCAGAGACTATATCATAGATCTCTCTAGTCCACTTTTTTGGAACTCTTGTGATCCTCCCACTCTGACGAGGCTCAGTATGTATAGGAATATCCGATTGTGTTTCTGTTGATTCCTCGATCGGGGTGTTAGAAGTACCTAAAGTTGAATCAGTGACCAACTTCTCTTCTAACTCTATTTTGCTTGAACCAATGGTGGAAGTAACTTGTTCATCCTCTAAGTATCTAGATTGTTATTAACAAGTACTTTATGCTCTTGAGGATATTAGAAATATCTGCCTCTCATTCCTTTTGGATACCCAACGAAGTATGTAATACCCCGCCCAAAACCACATTTGACTATGGGGAAAAGTCATGCATTGCATAGCATCTTGCATTTTATGTGGTAGCTAGAATAATTTTATTTGCATGGATGCATGTGAATTTTTCCGTTGCTCTTGCATTTGAATTAATTGATGTGAAATAGTTGTGTTGTTAAAGATTTGGATAAGGGAGGTTTGGTCGAAGATTTGGAAGGATGAGTATTAGGGTGGTGAGAACTGATCGTGGGAAAAAATTAGTATTGGAGTTGTTTTGGAATAGCGGGAAGGTTGGTGATTTCCTTTGGTGACCCGAGTTCGAATCCTACCTTTTGAAAATTTTAAGCTTTCTTTTGAATTCCTTTTCTAGTATTCTTCATGCCTTGGCCGAAACCCCTAGTTAGGCGCCACTTTGAAGAATTTCAAGTGGTATAAAACTCTTCTTGATGAATATTAGAGTTAGGGAATATATTAGGGAAAAATCTTATTTTACCTCTTCAAAAATTTTAGCCATAATCCTTTTATTTATTTAATTGTTTTAGAGAAATATTTTAACTAAAGTCTTAGATATATTCTTTGGGTTTAAACGTCACTTTTATAGGAATAAGACTCCATATTTAACTCCTAAGTTCAAGGATTTTAGATAAGGATAAAGTTTGCTTTATTTTCAGCTTTTGATCCCTTGGATTTTCGAAAACCTTAAGTTGGAAAATTCTGGAAATTTTTCTAGATTTTGTCCGCCACCTTGGAGCACTTTTAGCTCAATTCAAACTCTTCTAGGACTAGAGGAAATCTTATCCAAATCCTTGATAAAGCCAGATTTTATTTCAATCCAAATTCAACTAGGATTTTCTTTCTTATCCTAGCAGAATTTCGACAGCTTTGTATCAACACAAGCTGTCCGAAATTCCAGCCCTCTTTAGCTACAATCCAACTCTGTAAATCCTAGCTCAAAACACCTAGAACACTCCTTAACAATTCAACTACCTTAGCTGCACAAAACCAGAATTTCTATCTAAAAAAAACTACTGATTTTCGGCAGCTTGGAAACCAGAAAATTCGGTCAGCTTGCACAGGAATTTCGGCCAGCCTTGTACTCCTAATCCAACCGAAATTCTGCACACAAAACACACCAAAAAACCCCAGCTGATCAAGCCAATTTCAGCGCCCAAAACCCTCATCCTTTCTCTGGAAATTTCGGCAGAATTACAGCCTGAACAGTCCAGAATTTCTTCTCCTTTTGTTCAGCAATTTCGCACAGCACTTGCACAGAATTTTCAGTCACCAAAACTCACTCAAACTCTTCCTTGTTTGGCCAAAAAATTCTGAACACATTCAGCCTTCTTTTGAGCAGTATTTTGGCCAGCACAAAGGAGCAAATTGCAGAATATTTTCCTCCATTACACCCTCCCAAATTCGGCAGCAAGAGGGGGCACAACAAGCTGAAATTTCGCCCTTGCTGTCCAAGAAACCTAAAGCCATTAGGAGTCTTTTTAAACATCACCATCTAACCCTAAACCAATCTTCTCCAACTTTAAATCATAGCAACCGTCTACCCTCTCCATTCTACACGAAAATTCCAGCAAATTCTCTCTGCAAATTTTCGAAAACTCAAGACTATTCTAAGCCAAAAATCGAGCACACCTTAAGGTAAGCACAAATCATTTCAACCTCTTGATGCCGTTTTCTCTAATGATTCTTTTCTCTTTCTTTTACCCTTAAATCCATAGAGGCTGATTTCATCTTCTTCCTTAATTTTCGGTCAAGAGAAGCAAAGGAGGTAGCTTTTCTCTTCTTCTCAAGCGAACTCAGGACGATCACCATAGGAGCATCGATACCTCATTACCCGGTTGTTGCAAGGTAAGGGAATACCCACCCTTGATGCCGAAAGTAAAGTTTAATGGTGTTTATTAGCGAGATGAACATGTGGTTGTAGTATATGATCTTTGGGGATTGAATAGTTTACTTCGAATTAAATAGGGGATTGCAAATTGTTGTGAAAATAAATGGGATTAGAGCATGTTTGAATCAATTGAGACCCTGGTCATGATATTATGTGGTTTAGATCAGGAGGATAATTGAGGGAAGCAAGCTGTGAATTTATCACATTTATCCGAGGCATATCAAGTAAGTCCTTGCATAAACTCTTTTATTAAATGTTGTGATGGTAAGTCCTTATATAAACTGTTTTGTTAAATATTGTGATGGAAATTCTATATTGTGAAGCTTTGTAAAGCTATTGTTAAACTATGTTTGCTTGGGTTGTAAACGTGGATATTTATTCTTTAAACGGTTTTGTCAAACTAACGATTTTATCAGGAAAACTATTCTTTCTTCTAAATTTTTAGAAAACTCTTTTAAAGAAAACCACATTTTACAAAGCCAAGGTTTGAAAATATTGTGAATCAGGAATTGACGGATACGTTCGTTGAGTACTCAATAAGGGTAGGCTAACAATACTAGTCTTAGAGGGCTAAAGTAAGTATTCTGGCAGGAGGCCACCTCCAGAAGATGAACTCTGCTTGAAAAGGCGACAGTGTTGGTTGGTCAGGCCAGTTCGAGCTAGCAGGTGTACCTGGTATGGTATTATTTATATTCCCGACATGGACACCTGGATGGTTTTGTTGGGTGTGGAGATGGAGGAGTATCTCACCTGGTGAGCTGTACACTCACCTTGATCAGAACGCCCAACGTGTGGTAATCTGGTCCGGACAAGGTGCACAAAGTGTGGTGCCTTGGCCATTTTGTTCTCATGGAGCCCAACGTGTGGTGACATGACTGTTTATCCGAGTGAAGGATTTATTTTGTACAAAGTGTGACAATGAAAAAAACCCACTCCTTGCAAAAAGAGATTGTTTATGACTTGCCAAATTATTTCTACAAATGTTTTGCACTTTGCATACACGTACTATTCAAAACACCATGTGCACACATAGGACTTACTGAGATTTATTCTCACACTGTTTTACATCATGTTTTCAGGAGATAGATTATGTTGAGGCAGCGGGGCTTGATAGTAGAGGCTTTGGCTATTTTTCCTATGCTGTTCTAGGAGACTTTTGTCGTTTATACTTTTGAACAATATTTGTTTTACTTCGTTTTGCTCCAAGTTGAGCCTGATGTAATAAGAGTATTTCTTTATTTATCTAAGTTGATTCCTTTGGAGATTGCCTTTATATTTTATACCTCGTTCTAAAGACCCCTTATCCTACGGGACGGGGCGACATCCCCGCCCTTTTAGGGTACGTAGTCGTGGGGTGTTACAAAGTAGCATAACTTGATCTTGGTTCTAGCTTACTTTCTTTTGTCAGCACATAAGTTGGATAACCCTATATCTTGAGATGGTTCAGACTAGGCTTTCGTCTAGTCCACATCTCATAGGGTGTCCTAGGTACTGATTTGGAAGGTATCAAGTTCAAAATATATGCCGTTGATTCTAAGGCATATCCAAAAAAAAAAATAATAATAATAATAGGAAGAGATACATGACTCATCATGCTTCTGACCATTTCCGTTAAAGTTCTATTTCTTTTCTCAACCACTCCATTCTACTTGGGAGTCCTAGGCGTAGTTAACTGAGATACTATACCGTGATATACCAAGTAATCCTTAAACTCACCCAGGATGTACTTTCCACCACGATCTGATCTCAAAGTTTTAATTAGTTTACTTGTTCAACGGTCCACTTCTTGAACTTCTTGAATTTATTAAAAGAGTCAGACTTGTACCTCATTATATAAGTATTCGTAGCCTCTTCTAGCTGGTGTAGTCATCAGATCACAAACATCCGAATGAACTAGTGCTAGTATTTCCATGGCTTTATCCGCCTTTTTGGTAAAGGACCTTTTGGTCATTTTACCTTTAAGTCAAGATTCACACTGAGACCATTCTTCCATTCTTAATAAACCTAAAGACCCATCATGAATTAGCTTCTGAATTCGATTGGGATTTATATGTTCCAATCTAAGATGCCATAAATACGAGTCATTTAATATGGCCTTTCTCTTTTTATTATTAGATTCAGTTTGAATATTATTTACTTTATTTTGAATAGAATGTGTATAAAAAAGATTTCTATACATGTTTTCTGAACAAATTAAATTACCATCTCTACTGATGGAAACACTAGAATGGAAAGAAATAGAATATCCTTAATTCATCAATTTGGAAATTAAAATCAAATTTTGTTGAAAATAAGAAACATATAAAATAACGTTTAAAATTAACTTCCTATTGCAATAAAAAATAAGCTCAAGATCTCCCACTGCTTTCGTCCATATTCTTGCTCCATTGCCTACTTGAAGTCCATGATCGCCCTTATTGAGTCTTCTTGTTCTTTTGAACCCTTGCAAAGTGTTACAGACATGGTTAGTGGCTCCAGAATCAACTGTCCAGGAGGATGTTGATCCAACCCTTAAAATAGACTCTAGTTATAGAGTAATACCTAAAATAGACTTGGCTAAGAAGTCCGCACAATCATTCTTCCAATGCCTCTTCATACCATACTTGAAGCATTTGCCTTTGGGCTTCCCGTTGGGCTTGGCCTGACCAGATGCTTTGGGCTGGGCCCTTGTGTTGTTCTGGACCTTCTTCTTCTTGAATTTTTTAGGTTTTGCCTTAATTCCAGAAGAGGCAAAATGAGAGACCAAAACTTTTGACACGGTCTTCATGATCTTCTTTACCGCCTGGAGCTTTTTCATAAGCTCCGTGAGACTCATATTTAACTTGATCATGTTGTAGTTCAACTTGAACTGAGAATATGAGTCAGGTAGAGTTTCAAGAACTATGTTAATTTGGCTCTTGGGATCTATCATTGCTCCTAGGACTTCGGGCTCCTCGAAATAAGCAATCATCTTGAGTAGATGCTCTCGAACTGATGCCTCCTCAGCCATCCTAGTGTTCATCATTGCCCTAAGAGCTTCCTGCCTTGCGGACTGGCTCTTGTTAACATACATAGTCTGTAATGACAAATCAATATCATACGCAGTGGCGATATGCTCATGCTTAGATTGGAGCACACTAGACATGGAAGCCAATATGTAGCATTTAGCTATCTCATTGGCTTTCTACCATGTCTTCTCAGCCTCTTGCTCTTGATCAGTGGATTCTTCCCCAATCTTAAGACAGGGATCCGTAAGAAAATAATTGTACTTTTCGGCAGTGAGTACTATGTTCAGGTTCCTCTTCCAATCCACATAATTTGGGACTATCAATTTATTCTCCTTGAGAATGATTGACAATGGACTGAAACCATACATTTCTAAAATATTGTGAAAAACATTCATTTAGTTTGCGAGAAATAAAAATGCACATTCTTTATATTATTTTGTTGATAATAGATAACTCTTAAAACCATTATCAATAATATAAATAGTTTGGCTCTTAGAAAAGCTAACAAAGCTTTGTAGGAAGATTAATAGCATTCTAAGTTATGTGTATAACCATCACGAATAAAAACTTCCTAAAATAGATAATGGTCTGGAAAAAGTTCCACCAATAGGATGGCCACTAATTCATACCACCTATGGGTAATCTAATGCTAAAACCTCTAATGTAAGTTGGTCGATCCTAGCAAATACTCTAGGCTTTTAATTATTATATTCCATTAGTTCTAGATACTTGTGGAAATCCAACCTATAGGGGGTCATGATCATAATGATATGAGAAAATCCACTCTCTCTAATGGGAGTTGTGATGGAATCTATGGGGTCGTTGGAACCCCTATCCCACCTAATCTTTTATTAAAAATAGAGTTTTATGCCCAAAGAACATTTTCTATACTTTTATGGTTTCATTAACTTTAGTAAAAATCTAAAATTCAATATTATTCTCTATGTCAAGGATTATACCCTTTGAGAGAATAAACTATGAATTTATTTTACTATTCTAAGTTAATAACCAAATAAAACTTTATTAAATAACCTTAAATTCAACATTATTCTCTATGCCAAGGATTAAACCCTTTGAGAGAATAAATCATAAACTCTTTTATTTTTTAATGTTTCTTAGATTAAAACATTTTATCAAAACTCGTCCTATCTAGTGAGATTTTGGTCTCACAAGAACTCGTGCATTTGATCACAAAAACGAAATAAGCATGATATCAAAAGTAAACTTTTTTCCATGCTCAACTATTCATTTATTCATAAGTGACCAAATTATGGATTAAACATCATGAATTAAAAATTAATAATCTTGTTTAATCCTAAGATGTTTCCATCCTTTACTATTCATTTTCATGCAAATTATTCATCCATAGATAAATAAAACTATTGCAGAAAATTAACCTCATACAATAGTTTCAAAACATGATTACATCAAGGAAAATTGAGGAAAAAAACTTTAGCAGCTGCTCATCTATTTTTTGGACAACTGGCCAAACTGTACCTTATTTTGCTCTGTATTTCAGACCCATTTTGCCATTTTCGAGAGGACTTGACATCGGGTCTAACTCCCATACCCGACACTGGATGCACTCTGGAGTTTGCCGGCTTTTGCTGCCCTAGAGGAGCCAGTGCCAGGTCAATCTCCCGTACTCGGCGCCGGTTGCGCTCTGGAGTTTGTCGACTGCTGGAAAAAATCCAGCTTCTGCATAGAAAAATTCTGCACATAGCAGCCACCAAAATGCCAAAAATCTAGCCACAAAACTACCCAAAACTTTCAAGCTTTACAGCCATCTTTTGCCCCTAAAAAAATAGTAATCACATTATTCCAGTCCCCAAAGTTTACAGATTATAAGAATATAAAGAAACAGGAAAAACAAGTATAAAGAACATGCCTTTACAAGCGCCTATGGCTCTAACCACGAGGAGTACATCGAATCTATTTAAAACCAGGAAAAACAATGGGAAAAAAATTAGAATACATGATCCTATGCCTCAATCGTGAGGTGTATATGAACTCTAAAAACCAATGTATGAGGGATCATATTGAACCATAAAAGATTCATTTTTTTTAAATAGTAAAGGAACCACCTTTTTTAGTTTTAACCCTAGTACATGCTCTTAGATGAAAATCGTGGCTCTGATACCACTTGAAGGATCATGGAAAACATCAGAGTGAACACAGTGGAAAATTTTTTTAGTTTTTTGAGCCACATCTAGAAGAAAATACTTACTTTTTCTTGTTGATCGCTGATTAACTAACGTGAGGACGGGTTGCACTGGAACTTCTTGCATTGGAAGGGGAGAAGGAGGCGCTTGCTGCTTAACAGGAATTCCCGCCAATCTTCTACTCCTACGCATCAAACGTCTCCAAGCTACTTCTCTTCGTCTTCCAGAGTATGGCTTTATCTTAGTCTTGGCGTTAGCTTGGTGAGAGCGCCTTCTTGAATAATCAAAACACTCTTCAAGAGAGAAGGAAGAGAAAGATGAAAACTAGAGAGAGAGAGAGAGAGAGAGAGAGAGAGAGAGAGAGAGAGAGAGAGAAAGAGAGAGAGAGAGAACAACACACACTGGAGAGAAAAAATACTTCAAAAACCCACTTTGGGGTTTTTTTTCTCTTCTACATATTTTTGGCCAACTTAGGGCTTCCTTAAGCCCTAATGGGCTAGGGGCTGTGCTTAAAAATTAATTCAAGATTGGCCCAATCCTCTTAATTAATTAATTATCTTTTTTGGGCCTCATTAAATACCCAAGACAAATTAATTAATTCTAATTGAACTCTTAATATATGTCAACATATATTAACCCAATTAATTAATTTTTTAAGCCTAATTCTCTTAATTAATTAATTATTTTTTCTGGGCCTTATCAAAACACAAGACTAATTAATTAATTCTAATTAGACTCTTAGAATAAATTTTATTTCTCTTCCAAATAATTATCCATTAAGCTCAGATTGTGTCTAAATAATACTAAGGTAATTTGAGCTACTCCGGGTACCAAGAGACATATTATTCATGGCTATTAAAATGACCAAAATATCCTTACTATTAAATAGCCACATTTTATCATTTTGAATATTTCTAATTGTCACCATATGGAAACGTTGATCCAAAGAATAATATTGCTTAAAGTAATATCTCCGACCTTTAGGTGAAATGATGGAAATATCCCTCTATGTAATACCTATTAATGAGATATGATAATTGTACTAACATCCATCTTAAAGACATCTACTATCCTTAGATCTCTAGTCCAATGATCCATGACTCACTTGAATGTATTTACTTATTAATGAAAGTTACCCAAAAGCACATATTCTAGAGTCACGTTCGCAAGGGCCTGGATTATTTAGATTATCCTGGACAATCACAAGGGAGTGATAAAACCTCACTAAGTGAAGCGTAGGAACTTTTTTGCATGCGTCCGTCTTAACTGATTAGAGTAATACACCCAACATACAAGGATATTGATATCACAAAAGAAATCTCACCCAACATACATTAAAGTATAAAATCCTAGCTTCGCCACTATAGTAGTAATAGTCTTGTCTCTATAATTATAGTACTTTAAGAGAGACCACTACTATTGGTTCAGTTCTACGTATTCAAAATACACTTATGCCTATGATGTGAGTGAACTACTTATTGATTCAAGGTAAATCATTCGTCTTTGGAAATCATGGCATAATAGTCTTACCTTGATGAAATGCCCAGTTCTATCAAATGGCAAAGAACTTAATTTTATTTGTATGACAAGTACCCATGGTCTATACCTTACTGTAAAAAGCGACCCAACCAATAGGCTATTACTTATCATACTTGGACCTTTAAATGTGCAATAATATAAGAAATAAACTAAATTGAAAGAATAAATATTTTATTACAATATGTTCATACATAATATATAGTCTTTGAGGGCATACTTTTCAACACTCATTGTATCTTGTGGGATATTGGTCATGATGGTTAGAGACTACCTCAAAAGCTTCTCTAGTCCATCTTTTTGGAACTATAGATATTCTCTTACTACGACGTGATTTATTTTGTATAAGGATATTTGGTAGTGTCGTTTGTGGTTCTTCAATTGGGGTACTAGAAGTTAAAGCATCACTCTACTTCTTTTCCAATTTCACCTTACTTGAAAACCTTAGTGGACACATGATGAGAGCTCATCACACACACATTCTTAAGTGTTTTTTTTTTCTTTAATTGTGGTAAATTATTTTTTAAATCACTACTCACCATACCATTTTCCTCTAGTTTTTGTAGGAATTGAAAAATGCCACATGAAGGTGAATAAAGATGAAAGTGAAGGAACAAGGCAGAGCACACAAAGCAAGGCCAAGTAGATGAAGAGAGGTGGGCAAGGGAACCCTAAGTTCCCTAGGCCACCTAGTTGTGTTTGTATATGTATATGGTATAGTTAGGTGGTGGTCCAGGGAAGCTTGATTTCCCTAGGCTGCTTAGTTGTGTGTGAATGTATATATATGTAGTAGGCAGTGGCTTTGAGAAGCTTAACTTTCCTTGGCCACCTAGTGTTTATATATATATGTAGTGTTTTTTTAGTGGCGGTGCTTCCTTGGGCCTCCTACTTCATTGATATTTACGCCTAACCAGGAGCAAGGTAGCCCCGGGAAGTTCCCTGGGCCACCTTGTTTCTGGACCACTAGGTGAACTAGGGAAGTCACTTCCCTGGGCCACCCAGTTGCGTGATTCCTGCATTTTAGTGCATTTTCTGAGTTTCTTCACTTTTAACTATGAATACCCCATTATAAACCCTAAATAATAATCTATTAGCTAGCAATTAAGAGATCCCTTAAGGAGTTCAAAAGATTCACCAAGAAAGGGAAGATTATGGAGAAGCGAGAAGATGAAGAAGGGGTTGTTGAAGGAAATCCTTGGAAGAAGGAGTTTAGGATCTTGTCTATGAGCGAAGTCCTTTCTTTTTCTTTGTATTACACTTCACAATATTGAGATTTATATGATTTTAATTATTTTGGTGGGATAAACCCTAACTTATGTTCTTATATTGAGTTATTATTATTATTATTTATTGAATATCTATTATTGTATTTGATATCTTAGGCATTATTGTGTTAGATTGATTGTTTGAGCTTGGTTGATTTATTCAATTCATTAGTTCATTATAATGAATTTGAGAGATGGGGTTAGGAGTTGCACACCAAACGAATTTGTCCAATGTTTATTTTCCTTTGATTAACTCTATGATTAAACTCTAGAGAGAGGTTGAAGGACTAGAACTTGATAGTTAATGGGCTTTCAATGTTGCCTAGAGATAGGGATATTGGGGCTTCTGGATACCTTTTAGGTGATGAGTGAGTATAATGCTTCTTCAGGTTAGATTGATTAGGTAGAAATACCAATTAATTAAGCCTTAGAAAAAGAATCTCATAATTCGAGAGAGAGTGAAATTTATTCTTGAAAATTCATACAAGTGCTAGAGTTGGGATTTTGATGAACGTAATGATTTACTATTTACTTGACAAGTTTTGGGGGGATTTCTTCTTGTACATGGCCTTTTCTGTATTTTCACTCCTTGATGATCCTTGTAACTTTTCTAATGTGGGTCTAAGGTGCTCTCTATGGTAGTAGTGTAGTTTAGTGTAATTAGTTTTATTTAACTTATCTCTTTATTTATTTTGGTTAGACAGTGAGATTAGAGCAAAGTAGTGATAATTTCTAAATTTTTGTGGATTTAATACTTGTAATTCTCTATGCTATGCGATGGATATACCTGCCCATATATGTTTTTTTAGTGCTTAGCATTTTAATTTTAAAATTTGATTTTTTTTGATTGGTTATACTATTTCCAATGTACGTAAACACACAATAAGTTTTTAGCACCGTTGCCGGGGATTGGTAATATCATGAAACCGTTAAGTCTTGTTGATTTAGCTATGTATATATTTGTAAATACTGTGTAAATATTTGTTTCTCTATTTGTGCGTAGTACTAACCATTACTTGTATATATACTTCTTTTCTTTTTTATAACTTGTTTGTATATTTTTTTAATTCTTTATTTTTTTGTAATAGAGATCAATAAATTATATTAAGTTCCAAATATTGTTTCATTATGTTTGTTGTATTATTAGTATTATTATTTATATATTATTGTATGTATTGTATGTTAGGATTATGCCTTAGAAATAATCATTTGTACAATTTATTTTGCACATTAAATCAATAAAAGACATTTTTTATTTTTCAGTTTCTTTGTTTCATATGGTTATGTGTATAAAAACTGTTAGATAAAGTACCAAGTACAATACTGTATTAAGAAAATCATGATAGAGATTGTGATGTGAGGTTCCTACTACACTAGAATATGTTTGTGCTTAAATAGTCCCTAGTCATAGTATTAATGAGATATGACATCATTAATGCGATAAAATTAGCACGCATTGGACTTCTTGATTTGATCAAGCAGTGGTTCTCATATCCGTGAGTATTGTGATACTCAAAGTTAACACGTGGATGCTTGTTACTTGAATAAGTTTATTGGATGACCTAACTATGAGATAATTACATGGATAACTATTTAGTGCCAATGATAGAATCTCATTGTAGCAGATGTGCAAGTACTCTTAGACTTGAGATCTCCAAGATACTTTGTTAACTAAGCGTTGTACTTTGGTTCCAATCTTTGGAGTCCCTAAAAGATTGCCTATGGGATAGACATTAGGTACAATGTGAAGTAAACAAAAATAGTTGAGAGGGTCAATAAAGGATTCACTATTGCTAATAGTAGGAGCGAATATCTCAAGGCCACTTGTACGAATCATTACTCATGAAGTCCTTGGCTAATGCGACTATGTATTGGAAGTAGTTTTAAATGATACATATATTGAATAATAGATTATGAGAACAAGTACTAACATATTCGGCCAGTATTAATTAATATTTTGGAGGGAGTTGGCATTAATTCCATACTTTAAATCGGATGAGATATTATATGGTAAAAGGGATTTATCATACTAACGTTTTACTATTGAAATGTTCATGTCAAGTCACTTGACCTTCTGGACTTTTTGGTGGTTATGATGTATTACTAGATATTAAATAACTCATGATATACTAAATATGGATTTATTAATTTGAGAATTAATAAATTTAATTCTAATTAGAATTAGTAAATTAATTCTAATTATTAAAGAGGATTATTAATTCTATTATGATAGAACTAATTTATATTAGCTACCAATTGACTAGAAAGCCTAATAAGTCTCGTACAATAGAGGCTCAAGATGTTATATGATAATATTATAGAGTTATTTTGTGAGAAGCATAACAATTATGGGCTAATAATTGCAAGATACCTGAAGGAAGGGCAAAAGCTATAGTTTGTACAAATGCTTTAGGGTCACAAAAAGGCTATAGCATGGAAACTCATAGATATTAAAGGAATTAGTCCCTCGTTCTGCACCTATAAGATCTTACTTGAGGATGATGTAAAGCCTGTAGCACAATCCTAACGGAGATTGAACCCAAATGTGAAGGAAGTGGTTAAGGGTAAAATGATTAAACTGTTGGATATTGGAATTGTATACCCTTTGTGGATGAGCCCTACACAAGTAGTACCAAAAAGGGGGTATGGCAGTGGCACCTAATTAGAAGAATAAGCTTATCCCAATGAGGCTTGTTACAGGATGGAGAAAGTGCATTGACTATAGAAAGCTAAATGATATCACAAGAAATGACCATTTCCCCCTTCCTTTCATTGATCAGATGTTAGAGAGGTTAGCTAGACACATGTATTGCTTTTTCCTAGATGAATTTTCTGGCTACTTTTAGATCCCCACAGCCCTTGAAGATCAAGAAAAAATCACCTTCAACTGCCCTTTTAGGACTTTTGCTTATAGGCGTATGCCTTTTGGATTGTGTAATGGGCTTGGAACTTTTCAAAGATGTATGATGGCTGTTTTTGAAGGTTTGGTAAGAGATATAATGGAAGTGTTCATGGATGATTTTTTTTGTCTTTGGGGATTCCTTCGATCTTTGCTAGCAAAATCTAGTGAAAGTACTCAAAAGGTGTGAAGAGACAAATCTGGTGTTAAATTGGGAAAAATGTCACTTTATTGTCAAGGAGGGTATTGTCTTAGGGCATAAGATTTTGCACAAAAGGGATTGAAGTTGATTAAGCCAAGATAGAGTTTATTGAAAAGCATCCACCACTAACTTCTGTGAGGGCCATTAGGAATTTTCTTGGACATGTAGGCTTTTACAAGATATTCATTCAAGACTTCTAAAAATTTTCAAACCCCTTACTTCCCTACTTGAGAAGGATGCCCTATTTAATTTTGATGAAAAGTGTTTATCTGCTTTTGAATTATTGAAAGAAAAGTTGATCAACTCCCCTATTTTAGTTGTTCTTGATTGGTCACTCCCTTTTGATTTAATATGTGATGCTAGTGACAATACAGTTGGAGCAGTTCTTAGATAAAGGAAGGGTAAGTACTTCCAACCAATCCACTATGCCAACAAAACTCTCACAGCAGCACAAGTGAATTATACTACTATAGAAAAAGAGTTGCACGCAATAGTGTTTGCTTTTGATAAATTTCACTCTTACCTTGTCTTATCTAAAGCTGTGGTTTACGCTAATCACTAAAATACCTTCTTGCTAAACATGACTTTAAGCCTTGATTGATTAGATGGGTATTGTTATTGCAGGAGTTTGATTTGGAGATCAAGGACAGGAAGGGAACTAAAAACTTAGTTGGAGATTACCTCTCAATACTAGAACACCTTAATTTGGAAGCACTAAAAGAAGAAGAGATTAATGATGTTTTTCCTGATGAACAATTGTTGTGGGCTGAAGGTAAAAATTCCATTTCCTTTTGGTATGTTGACTATGCTAACTTTCTCACAGTAGGGATCCTTCCTAAGGAACTTTTTCCACAGTAGAGGAAGAAATTATTTTCTGATGTGAAGTACTACTTTTGGGAGGATCCATTCTTATTTCATTTGTGTGCAGATCATTTCATTTGAAGATGAATAGACACTGTTGATTCTTGGGATATTCTTCGACATTGTTATGAGGGACTAGCAAGAGGGGATTATCAAGCAAATGGGATAGCAAGACTCTAGATTCTATTGGCCTTCAGTGTTTAAAAATGCACATAGGTTTGTGACTAGTTGTAATAGATATCAGCGGACAGGCAATTTCTCTAAATCTTATGAGATGCCACTTTCCATTTTCCAAGCCTGTGAAATATTTGATTGTTGGGAGAATAACTTTATGGGACCTTTTCCACGTTCTTTTGGTAACAAGTATATTTTAGTGGCTGTTGACTATGTATCTAAGTGGGTAGAAGTACAGACATTACCTACAAATGATGCTAGAGTGGTGATTAAATTTTTAAAAAAGCTATCTACTCGTTTTGGAGTGCCTAGAGTGCTAATAAGTGATAGAGTGGCCCATTTTTGCAATAATTAGTTGGAGAGTGTACTAAATAGGCTAGGTGTGACTTACAAGCTAGTTACTTCCTATCATCCCCAAACTAGTGGCCAAGTCGTAGTAGTCAATAAAGCTGAAAAGAATATTGGAAAAGGTGGTAAACCATATTTGGATAGATTAAAGTGTGAAATTTGATGTTCTTTCGGCTGACCGAACAGTATATAAGACACCTATAGGAACCATTCCATATAGGCTGGTTTATGGAAATTCATGTCATTTACCTATAGAAGTAGAACATAAAGCCTTTTGGGCTATCAAGTTGATTAATTTTGATCTTGACTCTACAGGAACTAAGAGACTTCTTCAGGTGAATGAGCTAGATGAATAGAGGAATATGGCTTATGAAAAGGGAGAATTAAGTCCTAAGCATGGTCTTGAACAAGATGAATAAAGAGGTAAAGACGGCTCAAGACTTTCTTTCAAATTTGAATAAAGTAAGTAGATTATCTTGTCAAATCACCATAAAGATGTATATATACTACCCCTAACACTAGCTAAGTGATTACTAAGGCCCTTAGACAAAACAAGGCCTTAAAAGGTCTTTACATAGTATTTAAAGTTGAAAGAAATCGAAGAAAATCATAAAAATAGGCAAAAATAGGGGTCAGGCCTAACATGGGCTTGGGTCGACTCTACGCTAGAAGCCAGTGTTTTTGCCGATAGTGTGTAGCTGGCCGGGGCTGGCGCTAGATTGATACTGGTTCACTGGCCTTGAGCATTTCCTCCCTCCTTTGGCATGGGCTTGAGTTGTTGTTGGGATTCCTTTTGGATAGCCGTCAAAATTGAGCTCTTGGCTACCTTAATCATCCTCCCAAATCTCTTCCATCCTCAAATATGGTTGTAAGAACAATTGGATATCACCTTGGAATTTCTTGGTCCTCGATCTTGTCATCGATCCTTGCAAAGTCATTCCCTCGTCCTGAGATTGAACCAATTAGCTTGCTTGGTTCCCATCATCTCCTCCTTCTTGAAGTTGATTCTTCCACGAATCATCGCCTATATCAAAAGGAGTTAAGTTACTAATGTTAAATGTTGCACTCATTTTATACTCACAGAGTAAATCGATCTTGTAGATATTATCTCCAACTTGGTTAATGATTTGGAAGGGCCTATCACCTTTTGAGTCAAATTTGCTTCCTCTTTAGGTGGGGAATCGCTTTTTGCAAAGGTGCACCCATACCTATTCGCCAGGCTCAAATGAAACCTTTTTCTTTCCTTGATTTCGTCGCTTAAGGGCGATTTCTTCATTTCACTTTGCAATAGTTGCCTTCATCTTTTCATGGAGAGTCTTCACCAATCGCTACAAAAAAAGGGGGCAAATACGACGGAGACAAAAACGACTGTTAAAAAATCGTTGTAATAGGTTACTTTATACGACGGTTCTGACGTCACAATATATAGACACAATACGATGGTCCAATGCCAACCGTCATATTTGGTAATCAAATACGATGGTTTACACACACCGTCATAATAGGTAGAGCAAATACGACAGTTTATTATAATTGTCACAATAGAGTAGACCAAATACGACGGTTTATTATAATCGTCACAATATAGTAGAGTAAATACGGCGGTTTATTGTAACTGTTGCAATAGAGTAGGCCAAATACAATGGTTTATTATAACTGTCGCAATAGAATAGACAAAATACGATGGTTTATTGTAACCATTGCAATAGAATAGGCCAAATATGATGGTTTATTGTAACTGTCATTTTTAGTCTAATTATAATAAAACCCCTCAAAATTATTTTAAATTCTATTTGATTATTTTCAAATTTAATCACAATACTATTGGTAATGATTACAATAAATTTAATAGCTAGATCGTTAATTTGATATCTGTTATTTGTAAATACTAAGATACCTTTCTATTTTATAGATATTATTGCACAAATATGATAAAATACAACGAATGACCTTCAAATTTGGTCACTAAACTTTTTTTAACTTTATAAATACATGTAATTGTTAGATCATTGATTTTTCAAATAAATTTTTGTTTACATCATAAGTTTTCATATACTTGTATTAAAGAACTTGAATTAATTTTAATTATAAGTTATTCTATTATATATATATATATATATATATTATTTATATACAATATAATATATCCTTATTAGTTACTGAGTATTAGATTAATATGTTATATAATATAAATAATTTTTTAATTACAACATATATATATGCATGTGTACATATATATCTACATAGCTAGCTAGAGTATAGGAGACTTTGCAGGACCAAGCTGCTGAAGTTGATGTACATCTTGAACATATGAGTAATTGATAGGTAAGTTAAATTAAATCATTTAAAAAATTTATACACCAATCAATTTAAAAAAAATCTCGTTATTTGTTATATAAATTCATGTTTGAATTTTTTTTTTAAAAAACAAAAAAATTGTTTTAGGTTTTTTCTCAAAAATAAACTTAATATAAATAAATTTGACAGTTTTATTATCTCTATCACATCCAATGTAGAATCATCTCGATCACATGCAATTTTACAATTTGCTTTCAAAAAGCATAATGAGATTAAATCTAAATATTTATAATATATATTTGTTTACTCAAGTAAGTGTTTAATATTAGAATTAACCTACACTGTTCATTCTTCTAGACTAGAATATAAAATTGAGATATTTGAAAATGCTAGTTAAGGGTGTATTTGGATGACACCCAATTCAAACAAAAAATTCTAATTTAATTAAAAAATTTCAATATAAATATTTTTGTTTTTTAAAAACTATAATTTATTTTTAAAATATTATATTTTCTGAGAATTAAGCACTTTTCATTCATATCCTTTTGTACTAATATCCTTCCATGTCCTTTTGTACTAATATACTATTAGCTTTCCTTCCATAATTAATCATTTCATCCACTCGTTCTAAGAAATAATATTAACTTACTATTTATAATTAAAATTCAATCATTCCATTACATAGCTAATAAATAAGATTTAATCAAATTTCCATTATCTTTGCAGATTATAAAATTTATCCAGCAAAATTATTCAAATAAATATTAATTTTTTTCGGTACTTATGTTAATTAATTTACTAATTATATACCACAAAAGAAGGCTAGTTCTTAATTTAATTAATTAAGGTTAGTTTAAAACATTCGTCAAAAAATGGTCATAAAAAATAACTAAAATCTTAACTACTGGACAAAAATTCATTATTGAAAACTGTACAAAATCATGCTATTATACTAATTTGTCAATGTGCTATTCGAATTTTCAATGTCCTACAAGTAATTGTAACCATGAAATTAAATTCCTCAAATGAAAGAATTACTTTGCCACCCAATATCCACCAATATCATCTTCTTATGACATTATTAAGAAAAACAAAAAATGTGGGGACAGAATTATGGACATTATTAAGTTGTTTTCCACCGATTGCTTTTCATTTTCCTTTGTTGCTTTTGTTTGTTAGCATAACCTTAGTTAACCAATTTCACTTTTGCCTTTTTCGACCCACTTTGATAATAAAGCAAAAGGCTGGAGAAAATTAAATAAAGCAAAAAAAAAAAAAAAAGAAAGAATAAAGAAAGAAGGAAAAGAAAATTACTTTTGTAAAATCTTTCTCCCTCGTCTCTTTCTCTCCAACCACCACTATCTTCCTCTTCGTGGTGGACTGATGAAAATTGCTTTTGTCTTTCATGAAGGCTCGTGAAGCTCTTTCATGACCGTTGATATAACACCCACTACTACGTACCCTAAAAGGGCGGGGATGTCGCCCCGTCCCGTAGGACAAGGGGTCTTTAAAACGAGGTATAAAATGTAAAGACAACCCCAAAAGAGTTAACTTAGATAAATAGAGAAAAACTCTTATTACATCCGGCTCAAATTGGAGCAATACGAAATAAAACAATTATCGTTCAGAAGCTTAAACAACAACTGGTTCCTAGAACAAAATGGGGAAAGAAAACAAAAGCTTCAACTATCACATGCCCCGCTGGCTCAGCACAATCTATCTCCTGAAAACATGATATAAAATAGTATGAGATGAAATCTCAGTAAGTCCTGTGTGTGCACATGGTGTCTCAAATAGTTCGTGTATGCATAGTGGAAAACAATTGCAGAAATATTTGGCAAGTCATGAATACTTTCTTTTCACAAGGAGTAGGTTTTTCTCATAATCACACTTTATACAAAACAAATCATCCACTCGAACAAATAGTCATGTCACCACACGCTGGGCTCCATGAGGACAAGGCACCACACTTTGTGCTCCTTGCCAGGACCAGATTGCCACACATTGGGCATTCTGATCAAGGTGAGTGTACAGCTCACCGGGTGAGATACACCCAACAAAACCATTCGGGTGTCCACGCTGGGAAAATAAATAATACCTTACCAGGTACGAATGCTAGCTCGGACCGGCCTGACCAACCAATACTGTCGCCTCTTCAAGCCGAGCTTATCTTTTGGAGGTGGTCTCCTGCCAGAAGACTTACTCTAGCCCTCCAAGACTAGTATTGTTAGTCTACCCTTATTGAGTACTCAACAAACATATCCGTCAATTCCTGATTCAAAATTTCCATACCTTGGCTTTGTACAACGTGGTTTTCTTTAAAAGAGTTTTCTAAAAATTTAGAAAAAAGAATAGTTTTCTTGATAAAATTGTTATCTTGACAAAATCGTTTAAAGAATAAATATCCACGTTTACAACCCAAGTAAACATAGTTTAACAATAGCTTCACAAAGCTTTACAACATAGACTTGCCATCACAACATTTAACAAAAGAGTTTATGCAAGGACTTACTTGATATGCCTCAGACAAATGAGACAAAATCACAGCTTGTTTTCCTCAAATATCTTCCTGATCTAAAACCATATAATATCATAATCAGGGTCTCAATCGATTCGAACATACTCTAAACCCATTTATTCCCATAACAATTCACAATCCACTATCTAATTCCAAATAAATTATCTAAACCCCAAGGTTCATATCCTATGACCATATATTCATTAAAGACATGATTATTATATCGAAAAGGCTTGACTTGACCATCACAATTCATCTCCATCATTACCACAATAAAACATGGCATAGCTATCCATCGAATAGGCTTAGTTAATTACTCGACTCAAGCTACCCATTCATCATGCTATTGGACCTCATCAACCATATTAAACTTTAATTTCGACATCAAGGGTAAGTATCCTCTTACCTTGCAAAAACCAGGTTAGCAAGATCTCGATGCTCCTATGGTGATCGTCCCGAGTTCGTTTGATTAGAAGAGAAAATCTGCCTTCTTTCCTTCCTTTTGACTGAAAGTAAGTAAAAGGGATGAAATCAGCCTTTAGGTGGCGTGATTCAAGGGAAGAAAGAGAGAAGAATTGATGGAAGAAAGGAATTAAGAGGTTGAGATGGTTTTTACTTACCTTAGAGGGTGATCGGTTTCTTGTTAGGAGTTGTTCTTGTGATTTTCGAAAATTGTAGAGAGGTTCTTGCTGGAGTTTTTCGTGTAGAATGGGGAGGGTAGTCGGCTACTGAGTTTTAGGGTTAGAGAAGATTGGTTTAGGGTTAGATGGTGGTGTTTAGAAAGACTCCTAATGGCTTTAGGTTTCTTGGACAGCAAGGGCGAAAATTACAGCTTGCTATGCACCTTATTGCTGCCGAATTTGGGAGGGTTTATGAGAAGAAAATATTCTGCAATTTGCTCCCTTATGCTGGCCGAAATATAGCTCAAGTAAAGGGCTGTATGTGTTCAGAATTTTTGGCCAAAATAAGGAAGAGTTTGAGTAGGTTTTGAGAACTAAAATTCTGTGCGCATGCAGTGATTTGCTGTGCGAAAATTTGCTGAACAAAGGGGAAGAAATTCTGGATATTTGTAGCTATTGTTCTGCCGCGATTTACAGAAAAAAGGGTGAGGGTTTTTGGTGCTGAAAATTGGCTTAATTTGCTGAGGATTTTGGTAGGTTTTGGTGTGCAGAAATTTCGTTTGAGTAGGAGTACAATCTGGCCGAAATTTCTGATAGGAAGCTGTCGAAAATTCTGGGCAGAATTTGGCCGAAATTCTGGAGTTTTTTGTTGAATAAAATCTGATTTTGTGTAGTAAAAATAATCTGAATTGATGGAAGATGTTTTAGGTGATTTGAGCTAAGGTTTGAAGAGTTGGATTGCACTTAAAAGTGCTAGATTTTCGGACAGCTTGTGCTTGCACAAGGCTGCCGAAATTCTGCTAGAAAAAGGAAGCAAAACTTAGTTGAAGTAGGATTAAGATAAAATCTGATTTTCTAAAGGATTTTGGATAAAATTTCCTAGTGTTGGAAGAGTTTGAGTTGAGCTAAAATTCCCACAAAAAGTGGCGGCACTAGCTGGAAAATTTTTCAGATTTTTAGCTAAGGTTCTAAGTTCAATATCAAGAAGGTTTCCAACTAGGAGAACAACTCTTTAATTCCAACTATCCATTACCAAATCTAATAAGTTGAAATCAAGCTGGAATTTTAATTTTTCAGCTAGGATTTTTTGAAAATCCAAGAGAACAAAGGCTTGAAAATAAAGGTGGTCTTTGTTCACATAAAAAATCGTTGAATTTAGGAAATAACTATAGAGATTTATTTCCTTAGAATAATGGCGCTGAAATTTCTCTAGGATGGCTAGGTTTTTTTCGGCCAAGACATGTAGAAGTCTAGGAAAAGAATTTTCGAAAAGAAACTAAGATTCGAACTCAGGTTACTAAGGGAAATCACCAACCTCCCCGCTATTCCAAACCAACTCCAATGCTAATATTTCTCTAAGAAATTCTTTCCACCCTAATTCTCATCCTTCCATCTCCTCGACTAAACTTCAGTTAACCAACTCTTAAACAACACAATTATTTCTCACCAAATAAATCAAATGCAAAAGCAACTTTGAAAATCACATGCACCCATGCAAGAATAATTTCTAACATAATACGTGAAATGCGAAATGCTATGCAATGTATGACTTTTTCCCCATAGTCAAAGGTGGTTTTGGGCGGGGTATTACAGTTGACATTTGCAAACATTAAATTAACCTTTTCACGAGAGCGCCATGATCAGAATTTCGTTTTTTTATTAAAGAACGGCGCTACCGAACAAACGGTCAAAACAGGCGGTGCTGATTCACTCAAACCAGTTTCGGAAAAGGAAATGCTACTGCGAGTCAGATCAATAGATACAGACACACGATGTCAATTAATAGGTGGAGTGTAAGGTATTGCCGGAGATGGCGATGTTGGTGGCAACGAGTCTTCATTTAAGCAAGTCTAGTGGTGACATGAAGCTAACGGAGGATAAGGATGAAATTATTGTTGTAAACTCAGAGGAAAGAGTGAGGATGCTTAGTGAAGGAAGGAAAAAGAAACATGAAAAGGATCGACTCAAAAGGAGGGGAGAGGAGAGATAAGAAATTTTAAATTTGGGAAAAGAGGAAAAGGAAGAAAAAGAAGCTGAAGCTAAAGATGAAGATAGTGAAGAAATTGAAGATGAAGAAGAATATGAACAAGGAAGAACTAAAGGAAGACGAAGAAGAAAAGACAGAAAGACAGAACAAAAAATTAAACCAAAAAGGCCTGAATTGCCAATTATAGTAAAAGCTGATATGCAAGCCACTGTTGAAGCCGTTGCAGATGCATTGAAGAGTTTGAATACTCGTCAGGTATGCAAGTAATTTTGGAAAAGATAAAACCTATTTTTTGTGCTTTTCATCTCACTTTCTTTGCTGAGACAAAAATTATATGTAATAAATTTAGTAATTAATACTTGAAGATTTATTCTCTGTAGCATTTCTGTTCTGATGTGATGAAAATCTAATAGCTTATTCTCATCCCTCCAGCTTCCTGTATTTGTTATCCATGTGGGGGTTGGACCTATTTCTCAATCAGACCTTGATCTGGTACAAGCTTGTAATGCATGTATTGTTGGGCTTAATGAAACTTAATTTACTAGTAAAATGAAGTATGAGTGCTTGCTGTGTACTCGTTCATGATGATAAATGGAATATTAAAAGATATCTTAACAAAGTTCTGCTACGACATTTACATCCGCGGGCTTGGGAAGTATAGATTCTAAAGCATATCTTATGGGCTTTTATTATTATTTCACGAGGTTCATTAATGGTGGTGGACGGTAATAAGACTTGCTGAGTTTTTAATTAAGATGTTGGGAAGTTGTGAGATTTTCTGTAACCAGGTTCATTTGCTAGCTTTTTAGGACTTTATCTAAGAATAATCTTTGTTCTTTTCCCAATATTTAGTTTTTGTAACTAGGCTATAGACGATAAATCAAATTAGATGCTTGGTTTCCTTAAAAAGTTTAATAATATTGATTGACCCAATCGAGATGTAAACACTTGGTGTTGGAGTGACCGAAGTGGTTATAGCAATCCAGTCAGGCGGCCATATTTGGCAAAGATGCTTCTCGAAAGATTTGACAGAGATGGTAGAAAATGAGTGGATTCTTGCTTAAGAAAGGCAAAGCATCCTACAATAGAGTGCAGCTTGGTTGTGTTCTCAATACTATGAGCATAAAACTTGGTTTTGCCTTCTTACAATATTTTATGATTGAAGAAATTGGAACGAAGAGAAAGGAGAAGAATTTTATTTGTCCTCTACTTAATTTTTTAAAGATGATGTGAAGGTTTTCTATTTATTGGAATCATTGTATTGTTGAGATTGATCTCCTATTTGTGTATTATACAGGTAAGGAAATGTTTTAAAGCCTAACCCATTAATATTGAAATATATAAGTGGCTAATGTTGAGTAAAAATTAATATTGAAATATATAAGTGGCTAATGTTGAGATTTCATCATCTCTATGAGTTTTCTCTTCATAAAGTTGTTGGGAAATATATCCTTTTAAACTAGATTTCTGATGTAAAAATCGAATGTTTTAATAAAAGAATTTATTTTCAGAAATTGTTTGTGAATTTACAATTTTATTTGTGCACAATCACGTTTGGAAAAAACCCATTGTGTCTAAGTAAGTGGTCCATGTGAATAGAGGTCTTTCACAGTAAGATATGGATTACAGGTTACTTAACACATAAACATTCGTTCTTAATTGATTGATGAGAATGGGAATCTCATCATGTCTAGGTTATTATGTTATGAATTCCAAATGGGGAATGACTTACCTTTAGCCAGTGAGTAGTCCATTCACTTCATGACATAAGCGTATTTCAAATATGTAGAACATGACCTATAGTAGTGGTTTCTAAAAGTACTATATGATAGAAACCTAGACTACTACCGCTACAACGTGGACTAGTACTCTGTGACTTGAGTATGAGTTGGTGGTCTAACGAAGCTGGAAGCATATACTTTGATATGCTATAGTTGAGGTTTTATAGTAGGGCCCATATACTTGCATGTTAGGTATATGTGACTAGTTAGTCAAGATAGACTTGTACAAGACAATTTCTATACTATATCGCCCCTTGCGGTTATCTAAATGATCTAAATATCCAGGGCCCTGGGAAACATGACTTGGATGTTTGCTTTAGGGTAGCTCACTTGGAAAGCGAAAACAATCCAGGAGGTCGTGGATCATTAGACTAGAGGCCTAAGGATGGTAGATGTTATTTAGAGAGGTGTTAGTACACTTCTTCCTCTCTAAATGTACGGCGATGTATAGAGGAGTATTTTAGTCATTATACCTGTAGGTCGGAGACTTTGCTAACGCAACATTATCCTTAGGGTCAATATTTCCTTACGGTGATATTAGAAAATATTTAAAATGCAAAATACAACTATTTATATAGTAAGGGTATTTTGGTCATTTTAGTAGCCAAGGTGGTGTGTCTTTGGTCCCCAGTATAGACCGTGAATCTTAATTAAATACGGACTAAGGAATTGATCTTAAATTAAATGGAATTTATTTTATTTAAGTAGCTTGATTTAATTATTGGGCTAGAATAACATAAATATCCATGGAGAGAGAGAATTAATTGAATTAGTTTGGTGGGTTAATTAATTATTTAGGGCATTGGCCCAGTTTGAATAATTAAAGATTAATTTGGGACTAAACTAATATAGGCTTATTTATTGGACTAGTTTATTTGGGCTGGAAAATTAATTATTTGTTGGGCCAATTATTTGGTTCTAATTAAAATAATTAATTAAGCCTAAAAGGTTAAACTAAGAATCTAATGGCCCAGTTCAGTTTAGATTTTATTTAGGTTAAACAGGAGAATAGAAAACAACATGGTTGCAGAACGCACACTCTTAGAGATAGCTTCTTCTCTGCAGAAAAAGCCAGATGTCTCTCTCTCTCTCTCTCTCTCTCCCTCTCCAGAAAAAAGGTTCCTTAGTCTGTAGTTGTTCACCAAACAAATTTAGGTAGGTCATATACTGGAAGATCAAGAGTTTGGCATTTACCTACATGCAAAGACGGAGTAGGAGGCTTGCAGGAATCGCACCAGAGGTTTCCACCAGCACACCTACCTTAGTTGCGCACATTCTGATCAACCCAACTCTTAGGACGAGGAAAAGAGATAAAAATATTTTTAACCTTGGAGTCCCGCCAAAGCACGACTGGCGCCGACTAGGAATGGCGGAGCCGGCTCTATTCGGGAATCCCCTGTTCTTTAGTTTTTCCAATTTTTGATCTTTGCTTCTGCTGCGTGCCCTGTGTTTTCTGCTTTCTAAACGTTCAATAGTTGGCCTTGAAGCATACTTGTCTTAGTCTTTTGTTCGGTCCTGTAACTACGTATCAGGGATTTCTTCCATCATTTTCTTCTCACGTTTCAGTATCTCTATGGCTTCTCTCAACTTCTTCTCAGTCATATGTCCTCCTTCTTCTTCATTTTACATCCCCTAAATATTCTTGATTAGGGTCTCCAAGCACGTCAACTTCCTGTGAGGCTATTGATGAATTCACAACTCCCTACATCTTTTCTTGAGAAGGGTTAGACCAATATTCAGTTCTTTGGCTGCCCGAGTGAGTGGCATGTAAAAGTAATTCAAAATAGTTGTTCTTGATAATGTCTTGGAGCTACTGCTCTTCTCCTCTCTATGCATCCTAATCATCTTCTTCTCCACAGGAACTTCGTTTGAAGTAATACCTTGATTCCTCACTCCGAATTCATTGCCAAGACTACTCCATATTTCTCCTGGAAAAAGAAAAATAATCTTAGTAAAGGTAATGCCGTTCAAAATCTATGTTTTAATGTATGATAACCTTAAATCATGTTCTGACTTTGTTCAAAATCCGTTAAGGAGTAGAAAAGATCATGCACAAGCATATCCTCCATCAAAGGAATAACATAAAAAATAGTCTCTTGAATGGAAGATCACATTAGAAATTCAAAGTAGTATGTCCAGAACTTCCACAGATTCACATCGCAATAAACTAAAAGAGGGTTCAGTTTCATTATCAAGCAGTCTTCCAGATGAAGAAGACGGGTGAAAAGCCAGGAAAAAAAGGTTCTCAAAAGTATCTCACCTGAAATCAAAAGGAAGTGGTTGGCTTGGAAAGGAAAACACATCAAAATCTTCTGTGTGAGGAAGAGGAGACTCCATGAATATATATCTGGTCCCTTTGTGGTTTTTTGAAGAATGTATATAGTATCTCATTTTACATGTATTTAAAGAAGGAGGAAGAGGAGGACGAGGAAGAGGCAAAGGCAGATAATAGCTGGAGGGAGGGAAGATGCATTTAGACTAAGGAGAGGAAGAGACAAGGAGGAAGGGGAAAAGATGATACTGGGAAGAGATAAGAAGGAAGGTGAAAAGATGATACCGGGAAGAGACAAGAAGGAAGGTGAAAAGATGATACCGATGAGGACTGACATACTCAATTTTATTTCTTATTTTACATGTACTACTATTTCAATAGATTCCTTGACATTTTCTATTTGTTATATATCTAGTATTACTTCTCTTGTGGAGTTTAAGGATTATTTATGATTTCAATGTTCAAGAGATTGATTTTGATTTGTTTGACATTAAGCAAATTGTGTTTTATTGTGATTGGTGTTGAATGAGTTGAATGGATTGCATTTGGTTTGAAATTGTAAAATCATCGTATTTGCTTATCAAAAGCGATGGTCACAAATGGTCGTATTTGATTATGGATTAATAGAACAAATACAACGATCCGAGCCGTCGTTTTTACTAATGGTCGCAATTGCTGAGTAATTAATTGCGACGATAGTAATTACGACGGTTGGCAACCGACGTAATTACTTAGCAATTGCGACTGTTTAAAATCGGCATATTTACGGAATAATTGCGACGATTTTTTCACCAAATACGATGGTTCGCAGAATCTTAGCCCAGGTGAGTAATTGCGACACTTTTCCCTAACCGTCGTATTTACACTGTTGCATTAGATAAATACGACAGTTTTTCAACCTTTTTAAATAAAAACGATGGCACTATATATGACGGCTGAGAAACCGTCATTTGACTGTCCTTTATAGCAAAAACGACAGTATTTTCTCAAATACGACGATTTTCTGGCCGTCGTATTTACTTGAATTTTTAGTAGTGAATTTTGCCTTCTTAGTTCCATTAAGGTTCATTCATTTACCTACAGGCAAAGGAACCAAATGCAAAGGAGTTAGAGAGTTAAAACTATATACAATTTCAAAGGGAGAATAAGTAGTAGAGTAAATGGCCTATTGTAGGAAAACTTAATATGTGACAAATATTCTTCCCAATTCTTCAAGTTCTTCTTGATGATAGTCTTCAAGAGTTGTGTGAGTGTTCAATTGACCACTTCTGTTTGTCCATCCGTTTGAGGGTGGCAAGTTAGGGAAAACAAAAGGTTAGTGGCCAAGGTTGTTCCATAAGACCCTCCAAAAATGACTAAGGAACTTGGTGTGCCTATCTGATACAATAGTCTTTGGATTCCCATGCATTCTCACTACTTTTTTGAAGAATAAATCTGCAATATGGGAAGCATCATTAGTGTAATATCCCACCTTTTTATCTTTGACTAGCTACTATTTGTAATAGGATGAGAATTTGTATCAATAGCCAGAACAAAAGTTGATTGGTATAATGAGACGAAAATTTTGGTATGATAATATTTGGTCGGGACTGGATGTAATTATTAGATTTGTTCAACCTGTACCCTAAATCTTTAGAAGGCTACTATTATTAATAAAATAAGAATTTGAGGGTACGCTGAGAAGAGAAATTGATCAGTGTGATGAAATGCACGTTTTGATGTGAACTATGCTATCCGGGTCATTTGGGACATTTTCATCATTTTGATCGCGCTTGCGACTTTGGTCGCAAATTTGACCAAATAGAGAAGGAATTGAAGAATTGAAGAATTACCAATGGATTTAGTAGAATTTTTGGAGTGGAATGGTGAAATAAAAATATTTTTCCGTTACAGACTCGATTTTGGTTATTTCTAAAGAAAATACGAAAATGCGGTTGGAAATGGGACGTGCGGCTTCTTATGATTGGTGGATGAAAATAAGTGTCATTTTGTGATTGGTTAATGAGGTCAAGTGTTTCTATTTGATTAGTTGTGATAAGTTGAGATAAAAGTTTATAAATATTTTTACTAAGCTTATTTAGCAAGATTTTCATAAGCTTCCTTAATAAGATTTTGACCTCACTAATTCCAATTGACCATGTGATATATTAGCCATAAGAATGGAGGTGGAAAGGCTGAAATATAGCCTAAATTTTGTTGGCCTTGCAAGAAGAAAATAAAGGAAAATTTTGTGGAGGAAAAAGTGGTTGGTGTGTAAAAATCCTATTGGAACACATCTAAATGCATCCACCATTCAATTAAACCACAACAAGAAATGGAGGGCCAAGATTAAGTGATAAATGGTGGTCAAGAGAGGCTATAAAACAGCCATAAATTCGTGAGCTGAGAGGGAGAAAACTAAGAGAAAAAGAAAAAGGAGAGAGAAAGAAAGAAGTGTGTGTGTGTTCATGGTGTGTTCTTGGAGCAAAATCACACCAAATTGCCTCAAATACAAGGTAAAACCCTACTTTGCTTGAATTAAAGTTATTTTTGGGTGAATGGTGATTATGATGATATGAATTTTAACATGAAAACATGACTTTCATGCATTGATTTCGGATCAAAGTTAGGATTTGTGAGCTTTTGTGTATGAACTTTTATATGCTTATGTAAGTGCCGGCTACCTAAGGGTTTTTGAATGATGTTTGGTGTGAGGAAGAGCTGAATAAATATGGTGGTTTGAAGGCTTCTTTTTGGTTGGAAAGATGATAACTCAGGTAGAGTAAAAATGAAAGTTACTTAGAAGTAACTTGATAGGAAACATGAATAATACTAGCTTTTGATTAGGAAAAGTGAATCTGTGTTAAATAAGTGTGACCTTGTGAACTACTAGAAATCTGGAAATTCAGAATTAAAGGTGATTTGAAGGAAAATTGAGTGAATTAATGGTTCCAAAGTGTTAAAGATTAAAGGAGAACAAAGGAAAGCATGAATAGTAGGTTTGAGGCAAAACTACTGGGGCTGTTTTTGCCCAGTAACATGTCACGGGAACCAGAAATCTGAGAAAGAACTTATACAAAACTAAATTTAAGAGTCTTACGGTCATTTTGGTATATCATGGAGCCAAATTGGAGTTGTAAATTGAAAGTTATGTGCCAAAATAAAATGGTGTGTCAAACCAGTGAAATTCCAGAAAGTAGTCCGAAAATGGATGGACTTAAGGATGATTAATTGTGTGATTTTGGATGAAATTAAGGGAAAATATTATGTGAATTGTTTGTTTGTGAAGGGAGAAAGGATGTGGAAAAAGGAAAGCAACAGAATCGAACAAACTGTGGAAAAAACGACGTGAACCAAAGTTGAACGTTTTCCTTAACCGTTGGCTAAACGTCGGTTGAATGTTGGCTATTTTTTGGCCAAACATGAATTGACTCGAAAACGATGTTTGGTGTAGGTTTAGCGACAAACGGCCAACAAAACAACAAAAATGGTAGGAATGGAGGTTAAACGGCCGTGAACGGAAAGAGTTGCTTAGGATACGAGGTGAGTCCCTTTGATTTCTAAAACCTTTTGAAAGCTAGTGTGCTTCACTTTTCCATGAAATGCTATGTTTTATACCATTTTGAAAATCCCTAAATATGTTTAAGGTTTATCTGAGAAAGAATTATTTTATGCCATTTTGGGCTCGAATGAATATCATAATTGACTTGAAAATCTTACTAGATGATTAAAGCATGAATTTTGTGAATTTAGTTCTTTTTGGATTAAATATTTGGGATTTTCAGAAAATGATAAATTTTGAAATCGGGTGTTCATAAATAGGTTGGAATGCCTATATTAGAACATTTTATGGAAATATGTTTGGAAACTTTGAATTTAATCTTCCTTTGGGATTAAAATTCTGAATTTCTTGAAATGAGTCCCTTTTAGAATCGGGTATTTGGAAAATGATCCAAAGTTCTTATTGGAATGCATTATGAAAACTTTTGGAACTCGGGTATTCTGTAAATGACTGAAATATCCTTATTGGGACTATTGTGAATATTTCTCAAATTGGGTAAGGGTAAAATGACTCGAATACCTTCGAAAAGTCTTTTGGAAATCGAGTATGGGTAAAATAACCTAAATACCCTTGGAAATAACTTTTGTGATTGAGTACGGGGAAGATGACCCAGATACTCTTGGAAATATGTCTTGATGTACGAACAAAACTCTTTATCCTGTTTCAACATGATTTTGGAAAATAATCTCTCGTGATGAGATCGACTTTTGGAAAATGACTTTTTGATTCTTGAAATTATTTTATTGGTTTGATGTACCATGAATGAATTGATTGGCTCTGTGAAGTCTATGTGAATGATGATTTGACTAGCGAGTCAGTGGGATCAAATTTTGAAAAATGATATTTTGCCCCAAAAATGGTTTTCTTGGTATGGAAAAGGGTTTCTTGATGAGATTGACATTTGGTATTCAAGCAAGTAACCAGCCCCCGGTATGGGAATTAAGTGCTACACCGTACGCAGTGGGAGCTACCTCTAGAATCCTATGTTGCCGGTTCCGGTATGGGAACTAAGTGCTACACCGTACGCAGTGGGAGCCACCTCTAGAATCCTATGCCGCTTGGTTTCGATATGGGAACTAAGTGCTACACCGTGCGCAGTGGGAGCCACCTCTAGAATCCTATGCCGCCTAGTTGGTCCTATCTTGAATACTTGATGTGCTTAAGTATGAGCCTTTTTTTTGAATTCCTAGCGTATGCATTAACTTGAATTCCTGGCGTAAGCACTAACTTGAATTCTTGGAGTATGCACTAACTTGAATTCCTGGCGTATGTGATATGTTCGAATTTGGGTATAAAAATCATATAAAAATAACCACATTCTCAATAAAATTTAAATTAAAACGTTAATCCCAAATTACATATATGAGCAAGCGTACTCATCATTAAGCATAGCATAAGGCTTAAAACGAGTGTCGAACCTCAAGGAACAAGTATGCCTTAATCACTTTTCTTTCATTGTTTAACCGACTCAATAAAGTGAAAAAGAATAAAAAGAAAAATAAAATAAAATAAAATAATATATACATGTCAAGGATGGAGAATTATGTAATTCAAACCATTATTTTAACAAACATGACCTTACAGTACCTAACTATTATCATAACTAATCATTCTCTTGGCATCATGAAGGATTAAGATAGATTCACTTCTTTTTCAATTCATGAAATCACTATCTTCTAGACAAATTAGCCTCACATATTCTGTCTCAACTAATTTACCCAAAAGATGCATTAAACACAATCCTTAATTAAATCTCCATATCCTGACAAACTTAAAATATGAAATTAACCAATGAATCCATATTCTGGTAGACATCAGTTAACCTCTAATTACCCAATTCTTAGCAATTAACCCCATTTTCAAGCAAGTTAAGAGGCAACAAATATGAAATTAATGAATTGAAACCACCATCAACCCTTTTTCCAAGCAAGTTAATAGAAGAAACAATAAATTAATCTCGTAATCAGCATAAGTAATTAAATACCAAGAATAACAATCAATTAATCAAAAGATCAAAGTAACTCTAAAAATCATGAATACCTAAAACAATGTTAAATTACAATAAAACAATTAATACATCATTGTTCAAGAAAAGAAAACAAAGTTAAAAAGAAAGCACTCATAGACAAGCCTCCTTCTTTTTCTTTCGTAGACCCTCTTGTACAATCCTCCTTGATTTGAGTGAATTCCTCCTTGAATTTGAGTGATTTGATGTTTTGATTCGTGAATTTCCCTCTATGACTTGTGTTTTTCCCTTTATTTATAGGTTTTAGAAGTCCTAAATTCGTTCTTCTAGGGTTTCTGGCCGAATAGAAGTAGGAAAATACTAAAACTCTGTAAATTACCAAAAAATGCACACGAAAATTGAGGCACCACCTTAGTACCAGTGCACAGTTGGCACCGCCTGACCTGCCTAGGGCTGGCCCCGGTTGTGGTCTGTTCTCTCTGTCCGTTCACCGATTTTTCTTGATTTTCGTGCCATTTTTTCTAGACTACAGCCAGCGTCGCATTTAGCCTTCTAGCTGGTGCCGATTTTATTCTATTCCTCGACAATTTTGTCTTATTTTACCCCTAAAATATGAAATAATGCACAAAATACATTTTCAAGGGTAAAATCTCAAATATGAAGGAATATGACCAGTTGTTGAATAAAATGTATCACAAAATAGCCTCAAATAACTAGGAAATACATGACTAATTTAGGCCCTACTAGTATGCACTAACTTGAATTTTTGGCGTAAGCACTAACTTGATTCTTTTCTTGGTAGTACACTGCGGTGTACTTACCTATCCGGTGACGCACGGTTGAGTGCTATAGGCTGCAGTCTAAGCACAATGATATGTGGTGCCGAAGGTGAAGCCTTATAAGCTTTGTATATAGGCAGTCCTTTTGTTGGAGGAATGTCTGTGATGTGGAAATCGGGACAAATGTTTTGAAATTGAAATACAATTTTTTTTTTCCAAAAAATGATTGAATTTTAAATAAACTCTTCTTCAGAGATTTTTAAAATTGCCTCTAGTGGATAAATGAAGTGTTTTTCCCCCCAAGAGTTTTAAGTACTCTGTTTCTTCGCTAAAGCACTAGCATACATGGGACTCACTGAGTGATTTTCACTCATATGTGTGTTATTTCCTTTGAAACAAATTCAGGATTAGAGGCGCAACGAAAGCGCGGTGGACTCCCAGAGGCTCATGCTACATCTTGGACCTGTTGTACCCGTGAGTGTATGTATCAGAAGCCAAATTCTTGTAGTTTTTTATTTTGGAAAAATTTTTGCTGCCTTTTGAGTAAAGTTTGTTATAAAGACTCCTTGTTTAAGTAATCAAACGGGGCGATATCCCGTAAAGTATAAGCTCACTACGCTATGAGAATATGTGGTGTTACAATTAGTCTTGGAACATTCCACAAAATAAGTCATTTTCAAGAATTAATCAACAATCACAAATATGGAATCCTTACCTCCTTTGGACCTAGGCAATCCTAGGATAAAATTCACTAAAATATCAACCCAAGGAGCATTTAGAGTGGGTAAATTAGTGTACAAACCATGGGAAAGTGATCTAAATTTAGCTTACCTACAAGTTATGTATTGGAAACAATGTTTCTCCACATCCCTTCTCATTTTTGGACAAAAGAAATGTTCCTTAAGAATGCCTAAGGTCTTTGTCAAACCAAAATGTCCCATTAATCCGTCACTATAGGCTTCCTTAACTAGTAATTCCTTAATGGACCCTTTTGGCACACAAAACCTTGCCTCCCTAAACAAAAATCCATCATGCCTATACTTAGCAAATGCACATTTTTCACAAGCACGAAAAATATTCTCAAACTCCTCATCATTATCATGAAATTCTTTCACAATTTCAAAACTAAGAAGTTTAGCATCCAAAGAGTTTAAAAGTGCATACTTTTGAGATAATGCATCCTCGACCATATTCTCCTTACCTTTTTTGTATTGAATGGCATAAGAAAATATCCCAATAAACTCTACCCATCTTGTTTAGTTTTAAAGGTCATTTTCCACTTATCCCCTTCCCTAATCCTAATTTGGTGCTAATTGAATTTCAAATCAATTTTAGATAAAATGCATGCACCAAACAACTCGTCGAGCAAGTCATCTAGTCTAGGAATGGGATAGCGATACATAATCGTGATATTATTGATGGTACGATAATCTACACATATGTGCCAAGTCTCATCCTTATTGGTAACAAAGAGAACTGGAACCACACATGGGCTTAGACCCTCTCTCACATTTCCCTTTTCAAGTAATTCCTCCATTTGCTTTTGTAATTCCTTGGCCTCCTCTGGATTGGTCCTATAGGCCAGTCAATTGGGGATTACGTCTGCGGGCATAAAATCTATTTGATATTTGGTTCCTCTTAAGGCCAATACAGTGGTGGAGAATGATGTATAAAGAGATAAGCATTTGATAGAAATGACAAATGAAACAATATGTAGTGATAGAAGGGTGGAACTGTGGGTTTGAAAAGGAAAATAGGGGGTATCAAAGGCCCAAGAGAACATGGACGTACAATTAAGATTTTGGTGAGATTGTGGCAAATATGCAAATGACTCAATTCAAATATGCATGCCAGATAAAAATAGTATGCTGGACATAGGTAATGAATATTTTGAGGGTTTAATTAATAGTGATGATGATCATATGGATATCAAGTGGGGTAAAATCACGAGATTTAACAAGAATAGGGATAGAGAGATTCCAAAATTTGTGGTGGGCATAAGATTTAAAGCTAAAGAAGACTTGAGGATTGCAATTATAAACCATGGAATCAAGTATGGAAGGGATGTTTTTTAATAAAAATGACAAGGTAAGAGTCAAGGCCTATTGTAAAAGACGTAATTACAAATGGACTATCCATGGGTATAGGGTGAATGATACTTCATCGTTTGAGGTAAGAACATTACAAGAGAAACATGACTATTCTCAAAACTTGCATCACACATTGGCAAATGAAAAATATCTTGCAACTCGATATATTGATGATTTTAGATATGCAAATATGGTTAAGGTGGATGAATTTCAAGAAAAAATGCACAATGATCTAATTGTGAACATTTTACAATGGAAAGTTTACAATACAAGGCCAAAGACAAAGATATTGATTGAAGGGAAATACAAAGATCAATACAAGCTGCCAACGGAGTTATTTTGACGAGCTTAGAAGAAGTAATCCTAGGACAACCATTTACATTTATACATTTTAGAATGGAGTTACTGGTGAAGAGGTTTTCAGAAGAATATATGTGTGCCTTGATGTACTAAAGAAAGGATTCAAAGCTAGATGTAGTCCTCGGCTTAGATGGAACATTTTTAAAGGGGATATATCACGGAGAATTACTAAAAGTAGTTGGTGTTGGTGCTAATAATGGAGTATACCCAGTGGTTTATGCAGTAACTGAGGCTGAAAATAAGATTACGTGGAAGTGGTTTACTGAAGGCTTGATTGAAGACCTTGAAATACACAATCCTAAATAGTAGGTTTTCATGTCCAACAGACATAAGGTATGAAATATTAGTATTAATTTGATTTTTAGAATACTAATACTTACTCATCAATTCCATTTTAAAATACCAAGGGTTACTTACTTGATTTGGTTATTGTTCTGTACTGGGTTTAATTCAAGCTATACAGACGTTGCTGCCTAGAATTGAACATCGATATTGTATTTGTCATCTGCATTGCTATTTTTAGAAATCACATCCAGGGGATGCATTGAAGGATATGTTATAGAAGTGTGTCGAATCTACACACATCAACATATTTGTGGTAGAAATGCATGCTTTAAAGGAATTCGATGAGAATGCTTTTAACCGGCAAAAAACAAGCCCTTGTCCATATTTTTTTGAATAGATCCCATTTTGGAGAAATCACCAAATATAACATTCTATTGAACAATTATTGTGAAACCTTCAATAGGTACCTTTTAGAAGTAAGATGCAAACCAATCTTGGTGTTTCTAGAAAGAATAAGGTTGTGTACCTTATGAAATGGTAGTGAAAGAACAGGCAGTGGATTTCAAGATAGACATGAAAGATTTGCCCAATAATTTCCAAGTGGTTGGAAATATTGAAGGAGGAGTCATTATAGTATAGCATAACTTATACTGGTGGCACCAAGTTCCATGTAATGCAACTGTCAGATTCAGAGCAATTTTCAATGGATATAAGTTTGAGAACTTGCTCTTATAGAAAATTTGACATTTCAGGCATACTTTGCAAGCATGATGTGGTTACACTAGGGTATCAAGGAGATAACCTTAAGGAATTCGTGGATTAATGTTACTGCATTGGGGCTTATCAAAAGGCTTATGCACCAATTGTTTGCCCAACAAATGGGCCTAATAATTAAACTATTTCTAATAGAAATCGGCTACAACCACCTAAAAGTATAAGGTTGCCTAGAAGGTCCAAGATAGAAAAAGAGGCCAGAGATTGGGAAAAAATAGGGCGATGCTAGAAAATGGAATGCAAAGGATGAAAAGGGATGGGTTCAAGTGTAGGAAATGTAGGAAATCCAGCTATAATGCTAGAAAATACATAGGTCCTTCATCTTCTTCAAGTGTTGATGAAATGAATATGACACAGAATTTGAACAAATGTGCAAATGTGTTCAACTTAGCCATAACAGAAGAAAATGCAAAGTTGAGCTACTAGAAAACTCGATCAAATCTGCTATGACCCAACATGAACAGCGAAATGATGCTAGTGAGATTGGACAAGCCCAATCTAATGCCTAATCTATGAAAAATTTAATTCTTACACAAGCCTACGCAGTCCAAGTAAATGATGGTTCTAGGAAGTGCAAGTGACCCTTATGAAAATCAACCAATTACTACTATTGGGCTAATTAATCAGTTAAATGAAGATATTATTGTACATGCACCATCTGAAGAGGTACAATTTTGTCAAAATATTATTTTAGCATGCTATCATGATATTTAATCTTCTGTCCCAAATAAACTTTGTTCAATATTAAACTTTTGCTGATTAAGACTTGGTTTGTAAAGTATAGACTTCTAAGAAGAAGATGAAGAAGCCAATAAAATGTACTTGGTGTATAAAAGTTGGATATAACAGAGCTCGGTGCCCACATCCAGTTTTATATTTGCACCCCAATATAAGCATGTTGGATACCAGAACAAGGAAGTTAGATTAAGATTTGTTTGCAAGATGGATGCCATTTGATGTTTATCATTTTTTGTTTGCAGTAATTAAAGTGTATAGCCAAATGGCCTAGGATTATGAACATATTCAATAGCTTTTGTAAATTTACGAAAGAAGTAGTTGCGTAAGCTGCATCTTTTGATCTACTTCTATAAATTTATTATTTTGTTCATGGCAGGAACTTGGAATATGTTTATTTACCTTTTGTCAATGACATTTTTCCAGGATGTTTTATTCTTATTTAGTTCTGTTATACTATAGATATTGTTCAATTATTTCATGGTAATGAAATATGGAGCTGAAATTGATTTAGAGTTCTTTTTGTTCATTAGTGTTTTTCTAGTGGATATATTCGCTTCTACTTCTCTCTTTTCCCAACAAGACCTTGTAGTTGTCACCTCCTTTTCTTATATGGCATTCTGTTAGTTCTTTCATGGCAACATACAAAAATAATATAAAAAATGATGATATTAATAGACGAAGCAACCGGCCGCCATAATTGCTAAATCTTACAATTTTAAAAGCATGTTCAACCATCACTACATGGTGAAAGCTATACAATTTTCATATAAATATCTTGAGCTTCAGTGTAAAAGCTGTCTTCCCCATTGAGCTCAAATAAGGAGGTTTTGTTCTTTTAGGATGAACAACTTCCTATGCAGACTTAATGGAGAAATCACTATTACAAAATTAACTTTCTCGAAGCTCTTTTGAATACAAAATTACAAATGTCACACCATCTAGATAAGTATTATTAGAATTCAACACCAACATGCGATAAAGAAAAGACTAATTGTCACACCATTACAAAATAAAAAAATAATTTGCATTTTCAGATCTAAATTTAAAGCTCTATTCCTCAAACTAGTAGAGCTGCTAAAATGCAGATGGATTTAGTTTCTTCACAACTAAAAAAAAAAAAAAAAAATTATCACAAACTAAGTCAAAATTACGGCAATCCAAAAGGCTGGCTTTCTCTTCTAAAACTAGGTCCTCTATTGCCATCGTCTTTATCCTCCTCAGTAGACTAGGTATGATTTGCTTCAATCTTTCACCCAAGAAAGGTCAACCTACTGAAACAATCGACATTTTGCACCACCCTAAAAAAAAAAAAAAAATCTACAAAATGATTTCAAATTTAAATTCACCACCACTGCCCATAGTACTTAAACTCACCATCTTATTTTCAAATGCCACAAATCTCTTTCCTAGATTCTTATCGGTCCATGATATCCGAATAACAGTTGAAAACTCACATGCGCATTTGGTTGGAGGATTATTAGAGAATTTGGACCAAATCTCTTTCCTAGATTCTTATCGGTCCATGATATCCGAATAATAGTTGAAAACTCACATGTGCATTTGGTTGGAGGCTTATTAGAGAATTTGGGCTTTACTTCCTTGCATCATGAATACAAATTGTAAGATGTTTGGTCCTTTTCTTCTTCAAATGTACTTGGCATCATTTGATTCTGGCCTTGACTTCCACATTTTGCCATTTTTAGGGTTATAATTTGCAGGAGAAGAGGACGAGAAGAAAACAAACTGGATTGCCATGTTAACACTAAAAAATATTTTGTGTGCAGTAAAATGACTAATTTTCCCTTCCAAAAATAGTTAATGTCGGAGTTAATAACTTGACCGACGATTGACTAGCCAAAAATTGATTGGAAGGACTGTATTTTCCAAAATAAATATGATAAGGGACATAAAAAGTTGAAGCTAAAAATAAAAAGTTCAAGGACTGCACTAACAATTTACCGTAAACTCCAAGTCTCTCGGATGAGGCAAAGTTGTCAATTTTTGGGGAAAAATATCCGAATAATCCTTCACTATAGCCGTACTCTCTATCATGCATTTATCCTTTAGCTTGTTGATAAGGTATGCTTAGTATCCTTAACATCCTTGCTTGAGGAGTGTATGGGCTTTCATTCTTGAAACCACATACTTTAAATCCTTCACTTAGTTACCCCTAAATTCCAACACATTGTTCCCGTGTCTTATTCTTACAATCCACCCAACACATGATTCTTAGATAACTAATCCATTCCAAGAATAAGGTTGTAATCCTCAAATGACATCACAAATACTGCCACATTACTACTATGTTTTTATATATATTTATATATATATATAAATATATATATAGATATATATAGTTATGCATGCTTAGTACATGTTCGTTGTATATATTATCAACTAATCACAAACTCAAATAATCATAGGAGACGCTTCAAATTTACCAACAAAATGTACAATTGATTTATATATAATCATGATTAAACAAGGCATCTCAATTATATTCACAAAAAAAAAAAAAAAAAAAACAAGAAGGAAGCACAATCCAAAACTGAAATACACAAACATCTCTCAAAGTCCCTAAAGCTACTCATAGCTCACTTATCATTATCATCATTGTCATTTGAATCTCTAACAACAATGAGATACGAGTCTTCTGCCTCATTCTCATTTCGAAGGTCTCTAGGCCATCACTTTTGGGTACAAGTATTACCTCCATCTCTACCTTGGGCTCACCCTCTAGCTTGGTTTTATAGTTCACCGAATCCTCAAAATCATTTGCCTAAAAAACATCAAGATGGAGTCCTAAGGTCCACGAAGTCGAGTCTGGGTCCGACGACAAAGGGTTATTCACTATTGGTTTCGGAGGGTTGATAGTCTTGTGGGTTGTCTACTGTTGGAAAGTATGCCCTCAAAGACTGTATTTTGTGTAAACATATAGCAATAAAATGTTTATTCATTCAATTTAGTTTGTTACTTATATTATTGCACATTTAAAGGTCCAAGTATAATAAGTAATAGTCTATGTGTTGGGTCATTCTTCACAGTAAGGTATAGACCATGGGTACTTGTCATACAAGTAAAATTGAGTTCTTAGTCGTTTGATGGAACTGGACATTTCATCAAAGGTAAGACTATTATGCCATGATTTCCAATGAGAAATGGTTTATCTTGAATCAGTGAGTAGTTCACTCATATCATAGGTATAAGCGTATTTTGAATACATAGAATAAGACCTGTAGTAGTCGTCTCTTTTAAAGTATTATAATTATAGAGACCAGACTATTACTGCTACAGCATGGATAGATACCTTCATATTTGAGTATGAGTTGGTGGTCTGGCAAAAATAGGGTTTTATACTTTGATGTTTGTTAGGTGAGATTTCTTTTGTGAGATTAATATCCTTGTATGATAGGTGTATTACTCTAGTTAGTTAAGATAGACTAATACAAGAGACTTTCTATGCTTCACTTAGTGAAGTTAAATACCTCTTTGTGATTATCCAGGATAATCTAATGATTCAGGGCTCTAGGTACAACTCTAGAATGTGTGCTTTAGGATAGCTTCCAATGATAAGCAAGTACATTCAAATGAGTCATGGATTATCGGACTAGGGATCTAAGGATGATAGATGTCTTTGAGATGGGTGTTAGTACATTTATCATATCTCATTGATGGGTATTACATAGAGAGGTATTTTTGCCATTTTACCTGTAGATCGAAGACATTGCTTTACCAATATTATTCTTGAGGTCAATATTTTCATCTGATGATAAATAGAAATATTTAAAATGATAAAATGAGGCTATTTAATAGGCAGGGAATTTTGGTTATTTTAGTAGCCAAGAATAATATATCTCTTTGTCCCCAGAGTAGCTCAAGTTACCTTGGTGTTGTTTAGACACAATCTGGGCTTAATGGATAATTATTTGGAAGAAAAATAAAATTTATTCAAAGAGTCCAATTAGAATTAATTAATTCGTCTTGGATTTTAATAAGGCCCAGAAAAGATAGTTAATTAATTAAGAGAATTGGGCTAGAATAAATTAATTAATTGGGTTGATATATATTGACATTTATTAAGAGTCCAAATAAATTAATTAATTAGTCTTAAGTATTTAATGAAGCCTAGAAAAGATAATTAATTAATTAAGAGAATTGGACCAGTCTTGGATTGGTTTTGGAGCATAGCACCAAGCCCATTAGGGCTTAATGAAGCCCTAACGCTGGCAAAAAATATCAGGTGAAGAGGAACAAAAACTGAACGTTATTTTTCCCCAGAGTTTTTACCTCTCAAGTGTGTCGTCTCTCTCTCTCTCTTTCTGGCTTTCGTTTTTTCTCTTCCTTCTCTCTAGAAGAGTATTTTCATTATCCAAAAGGAGTTGTCAATAGGCTAACCCAAGAGCAAGGTAGAGTCATACTCCGCAAGATGAAGAGAAGAAGCTTGGAGACGCTTGTTGTGTAGGAGTAGAAGACTGGCGGGAGTTCCAGTTGAATAGCAGGTGCCTTTTTCTCCCCTTCCAACGCAAGAAGTTCCAGTGCAACCCGTCCCTATGTTGGTTAATCCGCGACCAATAAGCGAAAGTAAGTACTCTCTCCTAAATGTGGCTTGAAAAATTGAAAAATTTTCCATTATGTTTTCTTTGATGTTTTCCGTTGATCCTTCATCTACCTCATACGAATGATCCTACACAAGTCTCAAATACATTTCGTATAATAATAAAGAATCCATTCAAAATCTAATCTAATTATCTAAGGATAGTCTATCCTATTGTTCAACCTTATGCTCTAATACTGACCGTAACACCTGACAACTATAGAGACCGAATGATTGTCGATATTGTCCCTATCTAAATAACAAGGAGCCTTTATAACAAAAACAAAGTAAAGAAACTAATCGGGACTTAAAAGAAATACATAATTAAAATCTTACAAGGCTACAAATAATACATCAAGTCTCAAATACAAAATAACATCTAAAATACTCTAATTACATCAACCTCACAAATCATTCATAAGGTAAAGATAACATCCGGGGTACAAAATATTAAAGCCAACATAAAACCCACAAACTCCTGCAATCTTGCTTCAAAGCATAATCTTTAACAAAACACAAATTAAATGATGTGAGAAAAAATCATAGTAAGTCCCATGCGTGACTCATGAAAAATTCAAGTAAAATAATTTTTGTAATACATGATATGTTTACCAAAAAGGATATAGAGTAATAGTATATCATATTTCCAATAAATAATACACAGGATAATTCAAGAGAGAATTTTAATGAATAATATTGTAACACCCCACTTCCTACGTACACTATAAGGTCTGGGATGTCACCCCGTCCATAGGACAAAAAGTCTTTAAAACTAAATCAAAGAGGAATAAATAGAAATATACGAAGAACAAACTTTTTACTACCTAAATGACAAATTAGTAAACAAAATCTCTCAAGAAATTGTTAGTGGTGCACTCTAGAGGCAGTCACTTGTACCATGTATATTGCTTAATAATTAATAAAAGAGGCATTTTTTATCTTTTAGTTTGATTGTTGTAATTGAATATGCATATAAACTGTTTGATAAAGTCCCTAGTACAACACAGTGTTAAGAAAATCATAATAAAGATCATGATGTGAGATTCCTACTATACTATATAGTGTTTGGGCTTGAATAATCCCTAGTTATAGTATTAATGAGATGGAGCATTATTAATACTCCAAGACTAGTATATGTTATATCCCTTGATTGGATCAAGCGGTAGTTCTCATAACCGTGAGTATTGTGATACTCAGGATTAATATGTGGATGCTTGTTATATGAACAAGTTCATTATATGACTTAGCTATAAGATAATCACTTGGATAAACTATTGATTGTCAGTGATAGAATCTTATTATAGCAAGTGTGCAAGTATTCTTAGATTTGAGATCTCCAAGGTATTTTGTTTATCGAGCGCTGTACTTTGATTCTAATATTTGGAGTCTTACAAGGACCGCCAACAGGATAGATATTGGGTACAATGTAAAGTAAATGAAAATAGCATAGGAGAATAAAGGATTCACCATTCCTAATAGTAAAAGAATATATCTTAGGGCCACTTGTAGAAATCATTACTTATGAAGTCCTTGGCCAAGGCGACTATGTGTTAGAAATAGTTCCAAATTTGATACACATATCGAGTAATGGATTTCTTGAACAAGTACTATAATATTCGGGCCAGAATTAATAATATTCTGGATGGAGTTGGCACTAATTCCATGTTGTAGACCAAATGGGATATAGTATGGTGAAAAAAGTTTATTGCACTGGTTATTTACTATTGAAAGGTTCACGCCAAGCCACTTGACTTTCTGGACTTTTGGGTGATCAAGAGTCATTGCTAGATGTCAATTTTGATATGTTAAATATAAATTTATTAATTAGAGAATTAATAAATTAATCATATATTTTATTTAGGATTAGTAATTCTAAAGCTGTTAGAATTAATTCATATTATGCTACTAAGAAGCCAGGAAACCTAATGGGTCACACACAATGAATGGTCAATATATATTATTTGATAATATTATGGGGTTAATTAAGAGAAGAAGATATGTTTATAGGTGAATTATAAGTTTGTTATAATTTATAGGACTTGGTTACAATTATATAAACTTTAAGGGCCCAATTATAGACATTGGATCTTGGAGGACTTAATTGTGATAAACACAAATCCTAAAACCTATAAACATGGGAAATTCGTTCCTTATGATATAGGGACTTGAACGATCAAAAAAAGAGAGGGATTTTGGACGTCCCTTCATCATCCTTTTCTTTTCCAATTAAAACTTAGCCCCTTCTCTTCTACTAGCATAGTTTTAAGCGGGTTTCTTGAGCAATTCAACTTTGTATGGATTACTACTAGAGACAATCCTACTCTTGGATTGTAGTGGCGCAAGGTGGACGATCAAAGTAGAGAAGTTGGAGCAAGAAAAAATTTTTTTTTCTGCCATAGAAGGTAATCTCCGTTTCCTTCCTCTATTCCTATTTTAATTACAAACACATGATCCTTAGGTATGCATTTCATAGTTATTTCTGTTGCATTTTTATTTGATAGCATGATGAAATCCCAATAGTGATAGCAGAGCCTTCGTGTTTGTATTTTAATAGGTCTTTAATCACTTTGAATTCATTTCTGAGCATGTAACTATATGATTATGGTGATTGTATATCTCCAACTTTGTATGGTGTGTCTGGGTTTTTGGGTTTGAAGAGTCTCTGGGTCATTGAAAATGGTTGGGAAGTTGTTTCCATGTGGGTCTCTGTTTTGGCATAAGATTTTCTGCAATCAAGCTTTTGATTCAATAATTTAGATTATTGTTTAAATTGTGATGTAGATTACAATTGATTATTAATATTGATTAACAATGCTTGATTATGGAAAGGTTTCGAACGATAAGAAAATCACGTTGTTGTTCATGGAAAATTTACAACAAAATTCGGGGAAGAAGATGAACAGTGATTTTTCCGCCTTCAGAGCCTACCTAGCGTGGGGTACATTCGACCTACCTGGTGCCAAGTACACTATGTTCTTCCCCTATGCATGCCTCCAGAACAAACCTTGCGCCAAGTGCACTCTGTTTAGAATAGGTTCTAATAATGATTAGAATTTATTTGAAACCAATGATTTTGGATAAAAATATTTTCAAAATTACATATAGGACTCACAATTTTCTAAAAATTTAATTTCGGCTCAAAACTTTTCAAAATTTGATTTTGAACCCAGATTTCTCCAAAATACTGATTTTGGATGTTTGTGCATTGGATGCTTTATATGTTGTATTTTAAGCACGTTTTGTTGGCATGGTGGATGGTTATGGACTGTGACCAAACTTATCTATTCATACATCTTTATCACTTTGTTTTATTTAAATAGGGCCTGCATGTCCTGCCTTATCTCAAAATTCTTGTGTAATTCTCTTCTCATCTAACTCTCCTCGAATGTAACTCGAGGTTTCTTCATTTTGGAAATTATTTAATTAGTTTATATAGGTTAGATTGAGGTAGAATTTAATTTTACAAGATTTTGAAAATGGCAATCAAAACGAAGTAAGATGGTAAGACGTTCTACTTAAATCATGCATGAACACATAGGGTTGACCATATTAATTTCCTTGATGGCTTAAGGAAATTAATCTAGAGAGTCCATAACTATGCAATGTAATTGTTTATTACCATGATTATCAATTTACAATGAGACAAGTAAAAGGAATAAATCCTTCAAATAATATTAAATTTAATGCCTTCCATTAATATAGTAAGAACGAGAGCTCTTTTTCAAGATTAGGTTGTTAGGCATACCCAAGCCTACTTGATATTAAGTATGTTCAAGTTATGAAATTTAATTCCTGATTAATGGATTGAGTTTAACTAATTTCTTTATCCTGGTTGGGTTAACCCAAGCATAAAGAATATTAGAGGTAAGGTTGGGATAGTATTAAATACTTTAATGATTAAAAGATGTTAATCACCCAATGATACAGTAGTTACATTTGATGTAATTGGTATTGGATACCTACTACTAAACTTAAGAGTGGCTTGTTGGGCAAACTAAGATCATTCTTAAGGAAGTTGGATACTGGTCCACTAGGAAAGCTTCCAACGGGCTTTCTCGAGTCAATAGTGGGGTTATTGATTTGAATAAAATAGTGGAATAAAAATGTGTGTAATTAAAGACCTAATTACTTACATATTATGAGCATGTACATGTTCTAATTACTTTATCTTTACATCTAAGTCACTTTCATCATGTCGACAAACCTAAACCTACATAGCATGTTGGAAACAAATAAGCTCACCGAATCAAACTATTTGAATTGGTATACAAACTTGAGAATCGTTTCAAATCAGAAAAATTGCTCTACGTGCTAGATGCTCCTATTCCCCTACCTCCAGCCCAAGATGCTTCTGCTGATGAGCATGCTATCCATAAGAAGCACAAAGAGGACAGTGACACTGCATCATGTATTATACTGGCGTCAATGACTCGTAAGTTACAAAAATAGCATGAGCATATAGATGCTCAAACTATTATCTTCCATCTTAAAGAGTTGTTTGATAAACAAGCTAGAACTGAGAGATATGAGATCTCTAAGCAACTGTGCCGTTCTAAGATGGTTGAGGATGCTTCAGTGGCCACTCATGGGCTGCTGATGTTGGGCTATATTGAAAAGTTTCGGTCTCTTGATTTCGTAATGGATCACGATTTAAGTGTTGACTTAATTCTACAATCATTACCAAGTAGTTTTTTCACAAATTGTGATTAACTATCACATGAAAAATATTGAGACCACCATACTTGAGCTTATTAATTTGCTTAAGACTGCTGAATCATCTATGAAGAAGGATGATAAGTCGATCTTGCTAGTAGGTTCTTCATTTTCTAAGAAGAAAGTTCCCAAGAAAAAGAAGAATAATCCTACCATGCCCAAAGGAGGTGTGAAGAAGAAGGAAGCAGCTACTAAAGGCCCAGGTCATCATTGTGGCAAGATGGGCCATTAGAGGCATAGCTACAAAGCCTACTTAGAGACCGTGAAGGAAAAGAAGAAGAAGGAGAAGCTTGCAAGCACTTCTATTTCTACTCCTGGTATGTTTATGATTGAGATTAATACTGCCTTTAGTAATAAGATATGGTTATCGGATATCGGTTTTGGATCTCATTTATACAATAATTTGCAGGGACTAAAGGGTAGTAGAAGGCTGGAAAATGGCGATGTGGACCTGTGAGCTGCAAATGGAGCAAAGGTTGCTGCACTAGCTATGGGGACTTATCATCTTAATCTACCTTCTAGATTAATTTTAGAATTTCAAAACTGCTATTTTGTACCAGTTTTATTGAAAGACATTATCTTTGTTGCTTGTTTAGACATATTTGGATTTCATTTATATTTTAAGAATGAACGTTGTTCTTTTTCATTAAATAATATCCATTATGATTCTGCAATTTTGGTTAATGGTTTATATGTTCTAGACATGGATAGTCTAATTCTCAATATAAATGTAAAAAAGTAAAAAAAAGATAACTCAATCTCATCTTACTTATGGCATTGTCGTTTAGGCTATGTAAATGAAAAATGCGTGTCTAAGTTATACAAGCTGGGTGACTTGGGGTCATTTGATTATGAATCATATGACATATGCGAATCTTGTTTACTTGGTAAAATGACTAAAACTCTATTTTCTGGAAAAGAAGAAAGGGTTAAAGAGTTATTAGAACTAATATATACAAATGTATGTGGCCTAATGTCTATACAAGCAAGAGGAGGCTATCACTACTTTATAACCTTCATCGATGACTATTTATGATATGGGTATTTGTATTTAATGAAATACAAGTTTGAAGCATTTGACAAGTTTAAAGACTTCAAGAATAAAGTAGAGAAACAACTAGACAAAAATATTAAAACTCTTAGATTCGATTGAGGAAGAGAATACTTAAACCAAGAGTTTCTAAGTTATCTTAGAGATAATGGGATATTATCTCAATATACTCCACCATATACACCTCAACATAATGGCATATCTGAGAGAAGGAATCAAACCCTTCTAGACATGGTACGGACCATGATGACTTTTGCAGAGTTACCAAAATCTTTTTGGAGATATGCATTGAAGACTGCTGTTTATTTATTAAACAAAGTTTCACAAAAAATAGTTGATACAACTCCTTATGAGCTCTTTTTTTTTTATTTATAAGAAACAAAGTTATCTCATTTAAGGATCTGCTACATTTGTTAAAAGGGCAACGTCAAACAAACTTGAAAGTAAGTCTGACAAATGTTTGTTTGTTGGATATCCGAAAAAGTCCTTCGGATATGAGCTCTTTTTTATTTCGAAACATGTTGTGTTCTTAGAGAAGAAACATATGTTTAAAGGTAATAGTGGGAGCAAGATTAAACTTAGTGAAGTTCAAGAAGAACAAACATATATTGATCAACCGTCTAAACTCACACCTATTGATGAACCTTCTAACACACAAGAGTCTCGTAGATCGAGTAGGATATGAGTAGACCCTAAGAGATATAGATTTCTCATAAGTGACCACAATGACGTATTGCTCATAGAAGAAGGTGAGCCTATTGCTTACAAAGATATTTTGAATAGTTCAGAATTTAACAAATGGCTTAAAGCCATGAAGTCCGAAATACATTTCATGTATGATAACCAAATATAGACTTTAGTTGATCTAACTGAATGAATCAAGCCTATGGGTGCAAATGGATTTTCAAAAAGAAAACCGACATGGATGGTAATGTGGTTACCTATAAGCATGTCTGGTTACAAAAGGTTATCAACAACTGTTAGTGTTGTGCCCTAAAGGCAATCACTTGTACATTATATATGACACATTTTATTTTAATAAAAGGCATTATTTATCTTACAGTTTCTTTTGTTTACTTTTAAGTAATATAACTGTTTGATAAAGTCCCTAGTACAACACTGTGTTAAGGAAATCATGATATGAGATTCCTACTATACTGTATAGTGTTAGTACTTAAATAGTCCCTAGTCGTAGTATTAATGAGACATGACATTATTAATGCGTTAAGACTAGCATGTGTTAGACTTCCTGAATTGATCTGGTGGTGGTTCTCATATCCGTGAGTATTAAGATACTCAAAGTTAACAGATGGATGCTTGTTAATGGAACAAGTTCATTGGATGACCTAGCTTTGAGATAATCACATGGATAACTATTTAGTGCTAGTGATATAATCTCAATATAGCAAATGTGCAAGTATCCTTAGACTTGAGATCTCCAAGGTACTTTGTTTGCTGAGCATTGTACTTTGATTCCAATCTCCGGAGCTCGATCAAGGGCCGCCTATGAGATGGATATTAGGTACATTGTGAGGTAAACGAAAGTAGTTAAGAGAGTCAATAAAGTATTCACCACTCCTAATAGTAGGGGTGAATATCTCACGGCCACTTGTAGGAATTATCTTTGGCCAAGGCGATTGTGTATTGGAAATAGTTCAATTGATACACATCTAGAGTAGTGGGTTCCTGTTACAAATACTATTGTATTCGGGCCAGAATTAATTCTGAAGGGAGTTGGCACTAATTACGTACTCCAAACTGAATGAGATATTATAAGGTGAAAGGAGTTAATTGCACTAAAGTTTGTTATTGAAGGGTTCATGTCAAGCCACTTGACTTCCTAGACTCTTGAGTGGTCATGATGTGTTGTTAGATACCGCTCATGATCTGGGAATATGGGTTTATTAATTGATGAATTAATAAACCAATCCTGATTAGAATTAATAGGATTAATTCTAATTAATTATGGATTATTAATCTCAAAGACGTTTAGATTAATTCATGTTCGCTACCAATTGACTAGGAAACCTAATAGGTCACATACAATAGATGATTATATACTCAAGATGTTATTTGATAACATAGTGGGGTTAATTGCAAGAAAGAGAAGTTGTTGTGGACAAATTATAATTAGTTATAATTTGTGGTCCAAATTGTAATTGTGAGAATTTGATGTTTCCAATTACAATTAGGGAACTCTAATTGTTTTAGAATTCTAAATTTTCAGTGAATTTTTCAGTTTTATGATGATATAACTGAAAACCCTAGAGTGGGATTCACGTGGAAAATAGTAGCCACCAAACAAACATCATCTTCTTCTTCTTCTTCTTCTTCTTCTTCTTCTTCTTCTTCTTCTTCTTCTTCTTCTTCTTCTCTCTCTCTCTCTCTCTCTCTCTCTCTCTCTCTCTCTCTCTCTCTCTCTCTCTCTCTCTCTCTCTCTCTCTCTCGTTTTGCTAAAAACGAAAACAACCCTAACCATCTTATTTTTCTGCTAGCACAGAAATTTTGGTACTTGAATATTGTTCTGTGTGGATTACTATTAGAGATAATCACACACTATGATTATAGTAGTTAGACGTTCAACTCTCGTGAAGTTGGATCTAGAGGATTGCTGGATCACGCCTTAACTTGAAGAAGAAATTTTTGTTCTCCGGACAATTAAACAAAGGTAAAAAGCTGCTACCTTTATTATCTTTATGTCTTATTTTTCACACATAGGCGGGTCCTGGGATGGTATCTTGTTTTATTTTTCGCTACATCGTATATGATATGAGCTTGAGATACCCAACAACAACAACAAGGTGTAAACTATGACGAAACATTTTCACCAGTCGCTATGCTAAAATCCATAAGAATACTCCTAGCACTTGCCGCTCATTTCAACTATGAGGTTTGACAAATGGATGTGAAAATAACTTTTCTTAATGGAAACCTAATTGAAGAAGTGTATATGACACAACCTGAAAGTTTCACATCCAAAGATGGCACAAAAGTTTGCAAGTTGCAAAGGTTCATCTATGGACTTAAGCAAGCATCTAGGAGTTGGATCATCCGTTTTGATAAGACAATAAAAGAATTTAGCTTCATTCAAAACATGGATGAACTTGGTGTGTATAAGAAGGTCAATGGGAGTGCAGTTACTTTCTAATTACTTTATGTAGATGACATATTGCTAATAGAAAATGATGTTTTCATTCTTCAATCTATAAATATTTGGTTATCCAAGATGTTTTCCATGAAAGACCTTGGAGAAGAAACCTATATTTTGGTAATAAGGATCTATAGAGATAGATTAAGGAGATTGCTAGGTCTTTCGCAGTCTACATAGATAGATAAAGTGCTGAAGAGGTTCAGCAATGACCAATCCAAAAGAGGATTCTTACCTATGACACATGGAGTAAGCCTTTCAAAGTTAATGTCTCCAAAGACACAAGTTGAAAGGGATCAGGTTAGTAGAATTTCGTATGCTTCGGCAATTGGGTCTATCATGTATGCTATGATATGTACTAGCTCGATGTATCATGTGTTCTTAGCTTGACGAGCAGATACCAATCTGACCCTGGAGAGAGTCATTGGGTGGCTGAAAAGAATATCCTTAAGTACTTACAAAGGACTAATGATGTATTCTTGGTATATGGAGATAGTGATTTGCAAGTAAGAGGGTATACTGATGCTAGTTTTCAGTCCGATAAGGATGGCTATAAATCACAATCAGGCTATGTATTTATGTTGTGCGGAAGGGTAGTGAGTTGGAAAGGTTCCAAACAAGATACTGTTACTGATAATCAACTGGACCATATTCTTAGATGTTTTCATTTGATTGGGGATATTATTGATAAACGAGATGTAAAGATAGAGAGAATTCCTACAGATCAGAACATAGTTGATCCACTCACTAAAGCACTTTCCTAGACGAAACATAATAAACATGTTCAGTCATTTGGTATTCGATATATGAATGATTAGCTCTAGTGAAAGTGGGAGATTATTAGTGTTGTGCCCTAGAGACAATCACTTGTACCATGTATATTGCGTAATAATTAATAAAAGGGGCATTTTTTATCTTTCAATTTGATTATTTTATTTGAATATGCGTATAAACTATTTGATAAAGTCCCTAGTACAACACAGTGTTAAGAAAATCGTGATAGAGATCATGATGTAAGATTCCTACTACACTATGTAGTGTTTGTGCTTGAATAATCCCTAGTCATAGTATTAATGAGACGGGACATTATTAATAAGCCAAGACTAGCACATGTTATATCCTTTGATCAAGCGATGGTTCTTATAACTGTGAGTATTACGATACTCAGGATTAATATGTGGATTCTTGTTATATGAACAAGTTTATTGGATGACCTAGCTATGAGATAATCACTTGGATAAGCTATTGAGTGTTAGTGATAAAATCTCATTATAGCAAGTGTGCAAGTATCTTTAGACTTGAGATCTATAAGGTATTTTGTTTATCGAGCGTTGTACTTTGATTCTAATCTTTGGAGTCTTACAAGGACCACCCATGGGATGGCTATTTGGTACAATGTAAAGTAAACGAAAATAGCATAGAGGAATAAAATATTCACCACTCCTAATAGTAGAAGAGTATATTTTAGGGCCACTTGTAGAAATCATTACTTATGAAGTCCTTGACCAAGGCAACTATGTATTTGAAATAGTTCCAAATTTGATACACATATCGCGTAATGGATTTCTTGAACAAGTACTAAAATTTTTGGGCTAGAATTAATAATATTCTGGATGGAGTTGGCACTAATTCCATGCTCTAGATCGAATAAGATATAGTATGGTGAAAGGAGTTTATTGCACTAGTTATTTGCTATTGAAAGGTTCATGTCAAGCTACTTGACTTGCTGGACTTTTGGGTGATCAAGAGTCATTGCTAGATGTCACTCTTGATATGCTAAATATGAATTTATTAATTAGAGAATTAATAAATTAATTATATATTTTATTTAGGATTATTAATTCTAAAGCTGTAAGAATTAATTCATATTATACTACCAATAAGACCAGGAAACCTAATGGGTCACATACAATAAAGGTTTGAATGTTCAATATATATTATTTGATAATATTGTTGGGTTAATTAAGAGAAGAAGATATGTTTATAGGTGTATTATAAGTTTGTTATATATAATTCATGGGACTTGGTTGTAATTATATAAACTTCAAGGGCCTAATTATAGACATTGGATCTTAGAGGACTTAATTGTAATTAACACAAATCCTAAATCCTATAAACATGGGGAATTCCTTCCTTATGATATAGGGACTTGGATGATCAAAAGAAAAGAGGGATTTCGAATGTCCCTACTTCATTCTTTTATTCTCCAATTAAAACCTAGCCGTTTCTCTTCTAGTAGCATAGTTTTAAGTGGGCTTTGTGACCAATTCAACCTTGTGTGGATTACTACTAGAAACAATCCTACTCTTAGATTGTAGTGGTGCAAGGTGGATGATCAAAGTAGAGGAGTTGGCCCAAGAAAAATTTTTGTTTTTGCCATTGAAGGTAATTTCCGTTTCCTTCATCTATTCCCATTTTAATTACAAACACATGATCCTTGGGTATGTATTTCATAGTTATTTCTGCTGCATTCTTATTTAATATGCATGATGAAATCCTAACGAAAATAAACCCAATCATATCAAATTTGAATATTCCATTCTCAAAGCAACTCAACTTTCAATGTAGGATCATCCTAAAAATGTAGCATAAAAGGTGGTTAGAAAAATTCCTCAATAATCCTTGCAAGTGCTTGTGTTAATTTAAGAAGCATTTTATATATTCAAATTTTAAACAAGTAATATTTAAAAGTCTCTAAATCCAGAAAATCATTATTAAACATTGTGTGTTATTTTATCAGCTGTGCCAAACAAAAAGTATACAACTTAAAAAGAAACAAACCTCTAAAACAAAATTGACCAGGAAACCCTGCATCATAGTCATGGCCATAAAACCCTACATCATGACCGTGTACTATGAAACCCTGCGTCATAATACCTATAGGTGATCGGCCCACAAGGTGAGATACTCATCCATCTCTACACCTTAACTTATCGGTTGCCTATTATGAAGATAATCAGTCTACATGGACTAAGTCGCTAGCACAGACTGGCCTAACCAACTAGAACTAACACCACATCCAGGTAGAGCTCGTCCCATAGAGGTGGCCACCAACTAAGAGTCTCACCCTGGCCCGTCAAAGATGATTCCAAGTAATCTACCCTTATTAAGTACTCAATGATATGTTAGTCCTGCTTGGAAAAATAAATTCAATAAAGTGATTACCCTGAAGTTGCAATTATGGTTTCAAATAGTCTAGATTAAAATCTAAATTTAGAAAAAAATTGAACATTTTGCTTTGGAAAACCTTTGCTCACTTAAAACTATTTTTCCTTAACCAATGGTATAAAATATTCATAAATGCAACCCCAAGAAGTAACTTTGCTTTAATTATTACGATTGACTTGTAGACGAACTATAGTTCAACCAACGGCTTTATGCAAGGACTTACTTGATTTCTTGACTCATAGATAAAAATATTCCATAGCCTTGCTCAAGGTAACTTAGCCTCATCTAAGGTAAACATAAAGTACATGTCACATTGACCAATAATTGCATATCAAAACTGCATAAATTTAATTAACTCTGCACTCCAAATATTTACAACCCTGAATTCAACTCAACACTAACTAATGATGTCAACAACTCCTGTTGATAGAACATTCAAAAAGCAACCATAAGCAATGCCCATTAAAGTTAACCAATGCTCTTCTTAAAAGTTGACAAATTAAAATAATGCTTTTTAATATATAATAATAATCTTATAGATATTACTTTATATCCAATATGAAATTTTTTTAAGCTATATGTATAGATTTCTTTAGAAAATAATGACTAATTATTAACTACAAAATAAAAGTTTCTTAACGTTAACCAATAGTTCTAGTATTAATGATTATTCTAGAGTTTAGTACCAAAGTTTATATAAGGATAATTTGACAATAATAATTTAATAACATAAGTAATGATTGTATTATTAGTAAAAAGTTTGACAACAATAATAATTAAAATCAATAACAAGAATAATAATAATATTTTTAATATCAATAATAAGAATAATGATATTAATAGCAACAATAGCAAAATATTATTAATAGTGATAGCAATAGTATTAATAGTAATAATAATAAAATGTAGTGATAATATTTATAATAACAAAGGAATATTAAAAATAATAACAACAACAATAATAATAATATCCCCAAAAGTAATAACAACCAATGGTAATAATATTAATATATTTACAACAGCAATAATAGTAATAATCTCAAACAACAACTACATCATTCTTGGCATTAACAACATAAGCATATGATTTCATCTCATATCTTTCATCCAACACAACAAAGATACCACAACAAATCCACAATTTTATCATGTCAAACCCACAATGATTATTATATCTTAAGATATGAGCAGGACATATAGTAACATAATATATCCTCCAACAATTAATACCACATATTCCAACATTTTTCTCCTCAAAAATCACCACAATAAATCATCATAGATCATCTCAACACTTTGTCTTAATATTATTCTACATAACCTAAGTTTAAAGAGAACAAGGGGTTAGAAAAGGTTTACTTGTTTGAAGATTGGTTTGATTCGAAGGAAATATTTTGATGACCAAAAGACCTTGATTGCTGGAATGGAATACCTTGGAAATGGCATTAGTTTGAGAAAGATTCAACTAGGAACACCACGAATTTCTGTCAAAACAAGGATAGGAAAAAGGAGTGGAGAAGAAAGAGAGAAAATAAAATGAGGAATTAAATTTAGATTACCATTTTGCTCTTCCTAAACTGTGAGAAGAGAAGCTTGCTTTTATTTTTGTAGAGAAAAATCTTTGGATGATTAGACGTTATAGAGTTTGTTATAGGAAAGAGTGTATCATATATAATTTGGAGATTTTAGGGTGATGTGGTGTGTTTAAAAGTGATTGGAAAGTTGGAGAGAGGTAGTGTGTGCTCTTAGCGTTCTTGGTGTTCGCTGGAGAACAAGAGAGTAAATTAGAGAGGTTAGTGAGTATTCTTGGATTTAAGTGGTTGAATGCTCTACTTGGAGTAGATTTTTGGTTAGCTAGGTGAATATAGTTTCTAAGAGTTGTTTTGAGTTTTGAATTTTCAAGAGTCATTGAGTGAATAATGGAGATTTTTGTGGTAAATGCTTGCTAATGGTTACTAAATGTTGAAGGTATTTCAACACTTCAATGGTGGGTCTTTCGGCTACCTAGGATGTATAAGAAAATTGAGGAATGCGCTAAGCTAGAGTTGGCAAAAATTTCTAAACTAAGAAGCTAAAAATTGTGGTAATTTCTGAAAGGATTCGTAGCTGAATTGTGGAGTGTTTGATGGAGTAAATCAATGATTTAAACTTTCCAATTCAAATCAATTTGTGTGGAGGAAAGTTAGGAGTGTTTTGAGGTTCTCTATTGGTGTTTCGGTTGTTGTGGTTGGTGGAAGAAGAAGAAATGTTCAGCTTAGCTATGGAAGGGGCCAAAAATCTCTATAGAGGAGAAGAAAGAAGCGAAGGGGAAAAAAACTTACTACAATATGTTTTAATAAAAATCTTCTTATGAAGTTTAAATGAGTAGGGAAATCTTCAGAGGTTGTTGAACAAGAATTCAAACGTTTTTTGAATGGATTTTGTAACTACAATGTTGGAGTATTTTGAGGTTCTTCCATAGTGTTTATCTACCATCTACAATAGTGAAGAACAATACCTAATGATGAAGATGATTCTTGATGTTGAAGGCTCAAGAGTTTCATGGCTAAATGAAGTGGAATATTGTACTACAATTGAGGATTGATTTTGACTAAAGCTAGACATTTGTTCTAACTACTTTGATCCTTTGATATGCTAAGCTGAAATGGTGAAGATATTTTCCAACTTTTGCACTAATAAAAGGAAACTAGCTTGCTTGAAGGCTCCTAAAGCTAGCTGGAATTTTTGTTCACTTCGGGAGATGTAATGACTGAAAATTTAAAAGAACAAACTAGGAAAATTTCTAGCTTTTCTCTAGACCAAGAATTAGTTGCTCTAAGTTTTCATGGGATTGAAGTAACTAGAAATTTTCTAACTTCATCATCTGGGAAATTCTTTGAAACTTCTCTCCCTAAATCATTCCTAGAATTTGGCCAAGCTTGCTCTAGGTGTGCTAAAGCTTTCAAAAAAACAAGGAATTAGGAATTTAAGTTAAAACATAAGAGATAAAAATAATTAAAAAATATATGAATTTCAAATTTCAACTCATTAAGACATGAATCACAAAATAATGGAAAGCTAAAATTCCACTAGTTTTACTTTAAGACAAGATCACATGGCTAGAAGATTACCATAGTGACATCTCAAGACAACATCCCAAGATTCATTGAATGTAAGAAAATAATTCAAATATTATTTAGGAGAATTAAAAATCAAAATAATTGTTGGTTTTGATGGATTTGAACCCAAGTACATAGGAATTAACCAGAAGCTCTAACCACATAACCACATTAATTCATATTTCCTATTTTCCCAAAATAATTTTCTTCCCTCCTAAATTCTTGACTTCTCTCTTCTCTCTCTCTCTCTCTCTCTCTTTTTATTTAACTTAATATTCCTAAAATCTCTGAACTCTAAATAAAATCCGTAACTACCATAAACCCTCATCAAGCACATATAATTCATACATAGCACTTACAAATAATTTTAAATTTAGTAAATTTCATCCAAAAAACATATGCCCATGCAATATGCCATGAAATGAAATTGTTCCCTCTAACCCAAGGGTAGGGTTATGTAGGGTTTTACATCCACCCATCCTTAGCAAAAATTCAGTATGTACCTTTATATCAAGTTGGGATATTTTTGCTTCATTTATTCCTCTATTTCCCATGTAACATCTTGCGTGCTGTGATGCTCCCATAAGACTTTCACTATTGGTATCTACTTATTCTAAAGAGTTTTAATGCTTCGATCTATAATCTTAACCAATTTCTGTACATAACTCAAATCAAGTTGCAAAATCAATAGTTTGTTGTTCAACACATGTTACGGGTCAGTATTGTATTTTTTCAGTTGAGATATATGAAATACATAAGCTATCCCTGTCAGTCTATCCAGTAAATCTATTCTATAGGCAACTGCTAGGCCAATTCTCTCAATGATTGAAATTGTCCCAAATATCTTGGACTCAACTTACCTCATTTTCGATTTTTCAAAATCTCTCTACCAGGGTCAGCTAAAAAAAGGTAAGGTCTCCTACTTGGAATTCCAATTCTCTCCATATATGTTCTGCAAAGCTCTTCTGTCGAGTCTGAGCTATTTTTAGTCTCTCTCTTATTACTTTTACCATATCAAAATATCCTGAATACAAACCTCACTAGTCCTGTAATACCCCGCCCAAAACCACCTTTGACTATGGGGAAAAAGTTATGCATTGCATAGTATTTCGCATTTCACGTGTTATCTTAGAAATTATTCTTGCATGGGTGCATGTGATTTTCAAAGTTGCTTTTGCATTTGATTTGTTTGGTGAGAAATAATTGTGTTGTTTAAGAGTTGGTTAAGTGAAGTTTAGTCGAGGAGATGGAAGGATGAGAATTAGGGTGGAAAGAATTTCTTAAAGAAATATTAGCATTGGAGTTGGTTTGGAATAGCGTGGAGGTTGGTGATTTCCCCTGGTGACCTGAGTTCGAATCTTACCTTTTTCGAATCTTAGTTTCTTTTCGAAATTCTTTTCCTAGACTTCTACATGTCTTGGCCTAAAAAGACCTAGCCATCCTAGAGAAATTTCAGCGCCATTATTCTAAGGAAATAAGTCTCTATAGTTATTTCCTAAATTCAAGGATTTTTGATGTGAACAAAGACCACCTTTATTTTGAAGCCTTTGTTCTCTTGGATTTTCGAAAAACCCTAGCTAAAAAATTAAAATTCTATCTTGATTTCAACTTATTAGATTTGGTAATGGATAGTTGGAATTAAAGAGTTGTTCTCCTAGTTGGAAACCTTGTTGATATTGATCTTAGAACCTTAGCTAAAAATCTGGAAAAATTTTCAACTAGTGCCGCCACTTTTTGAGGGAATTTTAGCTCAACTCAAACTCTTCCAACATTAGGAAATCTTATCCAAAATCCTTTAGAAAATCAGATTTTATATTAATCCTACTTTAACTAGGTTTTGCTTCCTTTTTCTAGCAGAATTTCGGCAGCCTTTGTGCTAGCACAAGCTGTCCGAAAATCCAGCACTTTTAAGTGCAATTCAACTCTTCAAACCTTAGCTCAAATCACCTAAAACATCTTCCATCAATTCAGATTATTTTTGCTGCACAAAATCAAATTTTATTCACCCAAAAACTCCAGAATATCGGCCAGCTTCTGCCCAGAATTTTCGACAGCTTCCTATCAGAAATTTTGGCTAGATTGTACTCCTACTCAAACGAAATTTCTGCACACCAAAGCCTACCAAAATCCTCAGCAAATTAAGCTAATTTTCAGCACCAAAAACCCTCACCCTTTTCTCTGTAAATCGCGGCAGAACAACAGCTACAAACGTCCAGAATTTCTTCCCCTTTGTTCGGCAAATTTTTGCATAGCAAATCACTACATGCTCACAGAATTTTAGTCCTTAAAATCTACTCAAACTCTTCCTTGTTTTGGCCAAAAATTCTGAACATATACAGCCCTTTACTTGAGCTATATTTCGGTTAGCATAAGGGAGCAAATTGCAGAATATTTTCTTCTCATAAACCCTCCCAAATTCGGTAGCAATAAAGTGCATAGCAAGCTGCAATTTTCACCCTTGCTATCCAAGAACCCTAAAGCCATTAGGAGTTTTTCTAAACACCACCATCTAACCCTAAACCAATCTTCTCTAACCCTAAAACTCAATAGCCGACTACCTTCTCCATTCTACACGAAAAATTTCCGCAAGAACCTTTCTACAATTTTCGAAAATCACAAGTACAACTCCTAGCAAGAAACTGATCACCCTCTAAGGTAAGCAAAAACCATCTTAACCTCTTGAATCCTTCCTTCCATCAAATCTTCTCCTTTTCTTCCCTTGAATCACGCCACTTAAAGGCTGATTTCATCCCTTTTACTTATTTTCGGTCATATGGAAGGAAAGAAGGTAGCTTTTCTCTTCCAATCAAGCGAACTCAAGACGGTCACCATAGGAGCATCGAGATCTTGCTAACCCGGTTGTTGCAAGGTAAGAGGATACTTACCCTTGATGTCGAAACTAAAGTTTAATATGGTTGATGAGGTCCAATAGCATGATGAATGGATAGATTGAGACGAGCAATTAACTGAGCCTATTCGATGGATAGCTATGCCATGTTTTATTGTGGTAATGATGAATATGAGTTGTGTCGGTCAAGTCAAGACCTTTTTGATATAATATTCCTGTCTTTGGGGATTGGATAATTTATTTGGAATTAGATAGTGGATAGAGATTTGTTATGGGAATAAATAAGTTTAGAGAGTGTTTGAATCAATTGAGACCCTGATCATGATATTATATGGTTTTAGATCAGGAGGATAATTGAGGAAAGTGAGCTGTGATTTTATCTCATTTGTCTGAGGCATATCAAGTAAGTTCTTGCATAAACTCTTTTGTTAAATGTGGTGATGAAAAGTCTATATTGTGAAGCTTTGTAAAGCTATTGTTAAACTATGGTTGCTTGGGTTGTAAACGTGGATATTTATTCTTTAAACGATTTTGTCAAAATGACGATTTTATCAAGAAAGCTATTCTTTTCTTTAAACTTTTAGAAAACCCTTTTAAGAAAACCACGTTTTACAAAGCCAATGTATGGAAATATTTGGAATCAGGAATTGACGGATATGTTCGTTGAGTACTCAATAGGGGTAGGCTAACAATACTAGTCTTGGAGGGTTAGAGTAAGTCTTCTGGTAGGAGGCCACCTCCAGAAGATGAGCTCTGCTTGAAAAGGCGACAGTGTTGGTTGGTCAGGCCATCCGAGCTAGCATGTGTACCTGGTAAGGCACTATTTATTTTCCCGGCATGGACACTCGGATGTTTTTGTTGGGTGTAGAGAAGGAGGAGTATCTCACACAGTGAGCTGTACACTTACTTTGATCAGAACGCCTAACATGTGGTAATCTGGTCCTGGCCAGGTGCACAAAGTGTGGTGCCTTGTCCTCATGGAGCCCAACGTGTGGTGACATGACTGTTTATTCGAGTGGATGATTTGTTTTGTATAAAGCATGATTATGAGAAAAACCCACTTCTTCTGAAAAGAGATTATTTATGACTTGCCAAATGTTTCTACAAATATTTTACACTATGCATACACGTACTGTTTAAAACACCATGTGCACACACAGGACTTACTGAGATTTTTTCTCACAATATTTTATATCATGTTTTCAGGAGATAGATTATGCTGAGCCAGTGGGGCATTGATAGTTGAAGCTTTTGTTATTTTTCCCATTTTTGTTTTAGGAGACATTTGTTGTTTAAGCTTTTGAACTATATTTGTTCATTCCGCATTTGCTCTAATTTGAGCCTGATGTAATAAGAGTTTCCTCTATTTATCTAAGTTGACCCTTTTGGGGTTTGCCTTTATATTTTATACCTCGTTTTAAAGACCCCTTGTCCTTCGGGACGGGGCGACATCCCCGTCCTTTTAGGGTACGTAGTATTAGGGTGTTACAAGTGGTATCAGAGCTCTGGTTTAGGCAATTACTTGACTTACTGGGCTCTATTTCCTTAAGTATTTTGATCTGGTGCTAATTTTTGCCTTCTGCTTTTAGGATGGTCAAAAGAGTGGTATCGATTGTCAGAGACTGGCCCGTTGGCTGTGGGAATCCACTTGCCCCACTACCTGTAGCTGAGCCACCCTCGTCTGATTCGGAGAGGGAGCATGAGCCGCCAGTGCTGGACGACCCGGTAGTCGAGACAGAGATAGAGGTTGAAGGGAGCCTAGGGGAGTACGAGGGAGATGATGAGCGGGAGGTAGTCGAGGTTGCCAATGAGAGAGAGGAAGATGAGGAGATGGCTGAGTTGAGTGAGGGGGAGGTAGATGAGCTTGGGAATGAGGGAGACGATGAGAACTTGGGAGAGATGGCGGGGATGGAAGAAGAGGATGAGGAGGTAATGGAAGTTCCCCGGACCCCGCAGATAGGAGAAGTTGATAGGACTCCTGCTTGCTACGACCTTAGGGAGCCCAGTGGTGAAGGACATAGGTCGAGGGATGGAGATGCCTCGGGTGGGGGGAAACTTGGGCCATCAGCACTAGGAATGGTGGATAAGGGAAAGAGGAAGCTAGAAGAGGGTCCTAAGGGGTGTGGACTCTGATATGGACTGGGAATAGTGAGGGAACCGAAAAACAGAGAGCATGTGCAGTCATGGGGGAAAAAAATTTAGAGAAAAATAAAACCAAGCCTTAGAGGCCACACGGAAGCGTGAAGATCATACCTTTGCGCTCCTTAACCCTTCTAGGTTGAGTAGGAGCAGATTGAATGACTGGAATCGCCTTGCTTTGTCCACTTGAAGAAGCTTCCGGTCGAACACCCGCTAGCCTTCTACTTCGCCTTGTTTGCATCAACGCTAAGCTTTCCAGCTCTCGGAATATTCCTTAACCTAACCTCTAGTCGGTGAACACTATGGTGAAGAGGAACGGTCCAAATTCTCCTTGGTTCACTTGCTAATGGTTAACAAAGAACAAGGAGAAAACCCAGAGGAAGGAGAGAGACGTTGAGAGAGAGAGACTCACGTGAGGCTTTGATAAGCTTAGTAGGATTAGGGTTTTCTTCTACCAAAGACTAGTTTATTGGTTAGCCAAAACTAGGTCTCTCATTATCCGATAAACATATCCCCGGGATTTCATATTTCAAAACATTTGGATGTTATCCTGAGAATCTGTTTGGCCTAACCCTAAACTCTTGTTAACCGTATCTGGAAAAAACCCTAAGGTCCAAGCTATTGGGCCGGAAAAATATTTATTATTTTCCTTGGACCCAAAAGGCCCAAAATAATAAACATTAATTATTTATTTCCTGAGTTTATATAAATAACCCAATAAATAATTAATGAGCCCAAATGAACCAAAATAATTAATCTTTAATTATTTATTTTTTGGGCCTATATAAATAACCCAATAAATAATTAAATATTAATTATTTCCCCTAGTTTAAGCCCAGGTTAATTTCCTAATTATTCATACTGGACCTAGGCCCTGAATAAGTAATTAACCAATTAAACTAGATAATTAATTTCTCTCAGCTCCTATTTTAATTTATTTATTTATTTTATTCTAGTCCAATAATAAATTAGACTTCCTGAATAAAATAAAATAAAATCCTCTTCAACTGAGACCAGTTCCTCAACCCAAAATTAGTTAGGACTTACGGGCTATTCGGAGGACCAAAAAGACACATCGCCTTAGCTGCTAAAATGACCAAAATACCCCTGCTATATAACTAGCTGTATTTTGCATTTTAAATATCTCCTAATATCACCATAAGGAAATATTGACCCCAAGGACAATGCTGCATTAGCAAAGTCTCCGACCTACAGGTGAAATGACTAAAATACCCCTCTACATATCGCCGTACATTTAGAGAGGAATAAGTGTACTAACACCCCTCTAAATGACGTCTACCATCCTTAGACTTCTAGTCCAATGATCCATGACTTCCTGGAGTGTTTCTGCTTTCCAAGGGAGCTACCCTAAAGCAAACATCCAAGTCATGTTTCCCAGGGCCGGGGACATTTTAGACCATTCGGACAACCACAAGGGGCGATATAGTGCAGAAACTATCTTGTACAAGTCTGTCTTAACTAACTAGTCACACATACCCAACATGCAAGTATATTGGCCCTACAATAGAACTTCAACTATAGCAAATCAAAGTATATGCTTCCAGCTTCGCCAGACCACCAACTCATACTCAAGTCGTAGAGTACTAGTCCACGCTGTAACGGTAGTAGTTTAGGTTTCTACCATATAGTACTTTGAGAAACCACTACTACAGGTCCTGTTCTATGTATTCGAAATACACTTATGTCATGAAGTGAGTGGACTACCCACTGACTAAAGGTAAGCCATTCCCCCATTTGGAATTCATAACATAATAACCTAAACATGATGAGATTCCCAGTCTCATCAATAGGTTAAGAATAAAAGTTTATGTGTTAAATAACCCGTGATCCATACCTTACTGTGAAAGACCACCATTCACATGGATCACTTATTTAAACATAATGGGTTTGTTCCAAACGAAAATCGTGCACAAACAAAAAGTAAATTCACAAAAAATTTCTGAAAATAAATTCTTTTATTAAAATATTCGATTTTACATCAGAAACCTAGTCTAAGAGGGCATACAATCCAACAAATAGATGCTAAGTTGAGGAGAGAGGGGTTGCTTGATCCATCCGACTCGGGTTGTGCGAGGTCTGCACCTAAGAGTGCAGTTAGATTAGCATTGGATGAGCTTTATGAGACGGCCATGAGAGCCAAGAGGGGCTATGAGGGTGAGCCAGGGTAAACAAGTGAGAGTGTTGCTTTTGCAAGGGACTACATAGGGAGACCCGATAACTCCGTGGGGTGGCTTGTGGAACCAGCCTCTGACGATTCCGATGCCTCTGTTGAAACTGGAGAGAGTCGAGTATAGAAGACCCGCAGCATTTACTTTTCTTCCTTCAGGATTTGCATTCCTTTGTTTGTTTATTCTTTTTAAAGAAGCATGTTGTTTATAGGGCTTTATTATTTTATTAAATAAAAGGGTATCGAATGTGATAACCCCTTCTTTCCTACGAAAGGATGGTTTATATGAAAAGCATGAGTTTTATTACATGATTTTACCCTGCATAATATCATCACATTCTCTTTTGAAATGAGTGGATAGCATAGCTATTAATTGATCATGCACCTGAGCATACTCTTTTCCCCTTGGTAACTATCTAACTTTGAGTGAATGTGATCAAAGATGGCACCAAGATGCATGGCAGTCGTACATAGCAGAACTGTGCAGGAAAGTGCATCCTCCACCCCGAAATTTGAGCAGATGCATTGTTCCACCCCCGACGTGGAAGAGCACTTGCCATAAGAGCAGGAGTTAGCTTCGGAGAGGTCGCGAGATGTGACCATTGATCAGGCTTTCGACAAGATGGCCTCGATCTTGCAGAACCTGACGAAAAAAGTTGATGGGGTGGCCAGGAAACCACCGCTGGGAGAAGATGAGACCCTGGAGCATTTCCTGAAGTTCCAACCTCCCACATTCTAGGGGGAGGTGGAGCAGGATGAGAAGGCTGAATAGTAGATTGAACAGATGGAGGATATTTTCGCTACCTTGCAGTACTCAGAAGAGAGAATGGTGAAGTTTGCTGCTTTCTGGCTGAGGGGACCGTCTCGGGCATGGTGGCAGCGAGTACGGAGTGATTGGGACAGAGAGGAGCAGGAATGGACATGGGATGATTTTATGGAAGCTTTCTGGGCCGAGTACATTCCTCGATGGGTAGCTGAGAAGAGGGAGGATGAGTTCCAGACCCTCAAGTAGAGGGGCATGTCCGTCGCACAGTATGTAGCCCGGTTCATGCAATTGTCCAAGTACTACAAGTGCTTGGTAGACACGGGGCAGAAGCGCACCCGACAATTCGTAAAGGGGCTGAGGCCAGATTTGAGGAAAGCATTGGCTCCATCACCGCCTACGTCATACACCGCCGCCGTGGACGCAGCTTCCTGTACGGAGAATGAAGATCGGCATCGATCGGTGAACCGACCCTTCCAACCGAATCGTCTACCCATGAGGCCTTCAAGCAACAAGCGACCTGTAGGCTCTATGCCGTGGGGAAATCGGAGTAAGCAACCTCGAGTGCCTATAGCCGGACCGATGCAAGGCAGCCTGAATTGCCGACTGTGTGGAAAACGGGGCCACACCGAGAGGAATTGCTAGGGTAACGGGAGTGTGAGGAGGTGCATCAATTGTGGGCACCCAGGTCATCTGAGGAACGCCTGCCCTAAACCTTTAAGGATTGGGCAGACAGCCCCAACCTAGCCAATGGGAGTCAACCGAGATGCTGCTACTGGACCAGCTGGAATGGGAGGCTAGAAGCCCCAAGTGAAGGCTAAGGTCTTTGCCCTGAACAGAGAGGAAATCGGAGTGGACGCCGCCGTGATCAAATGTAACCTTTCTATCCAAGGTCACCTTGTTAATGTTTTGATAGATCCAGGATCCACACATTCTTTTGTAAGCAAAGTTTGTGCATCACATCTGGGTTGGGAAGGAAAGGAATTACCCTGTACCCTAGTAGTAAGTTCACCATTAGGAAAGGTAGTAGAAGCGGGTAAGAAAATGGGGAGTTGTGGAGTTGAAGTAGGAAAGAAAATTTTGGAGGCCGACCTCATAATTCTGCCCATAGACGATTATGACCTGATCTTGGGCATGGACTGGTTGTCAAAGCACGGAGCTCGTGTGGACTGCAAGATCAAGACGGTGTAGTTTGTGAGACCTAGTCGAGATATAATTAAATTCAACGGCAGACGAACGAAGGAACTGAAATTTCTAATTGCTGGTGCTAGGGCCTGGAAGTTGCTCAAGAAAGGATGTATGGGATATTTGGCGTATCTCCTGAACAAACCTAAGGATCAGTGTACCTTGGAGAGTACGGAAGTTGTAAAAGATTTTCCAGACGTTTTTCCTACTGAGCTCACTTCCCTACCCCCTGAACGGGAAGTCAAGTTTACCGTGGACCTGATTTCCGGTGTAGAATCGGTGTCAAAAACCCCCTACCGGATGGCACCGATGGAGCTGAAGGAGTTAAAGGAGCAATTGGAGGAATTGGTGAGGCAAGGCTACATCCGATCGAGCACGTCACTGTGGGGAGCCCTGGTATTGTTTGTTAAGAAGAAAGATGGTACCTTGAGGCTATGCATTGACTATCGGGGACTGAACAATCTAATGATCAAGAATAAATACCCTCTACCCTTGATCGATGAGCTGTTCTATCAACTTCAGGGCGCTACTTATTTTTCGAAGTTGGACCTGCGGCAAGGATACTATCAGGTGAGAATTAAGAAAGAAGACATTCCTAAGACTGCTTTCAACATGCGGTATGACCACTACGAATTTGTGGTAATGTCATTCGGTGTAACCAATGCACCGGCAGTTTTCATGGATTTGATGCATCGCGTTTTCCAACCATACCTGGACAAGTTCGCGGTTATCTTCATCGATGATATCTTAATCTACTCCAAGAACCCAAAAGATCACGCGGAGCACTTAAGGTTGGTCTTGGAGAAGCTGAGGGAATTCAAGATTTTCGCCAAGTTTAGTAAATGTGAGTTTTGGTTAAGCTCGGTATCCTTCCTCGACCATGTGATATCCAAGGATGGGATCAATATGGACCCTGCTAAGGTGGAGGCAGTAGATAATTGGGAACAACCGAAGAACGTTACCGAGATACGAAGTTTCCTTGGGTTGGCCAGGTACTATTAGCGTTTCATTAAAAATTTTTCTACTCTGGCTTCACCGATGTCGCGATTGTTAAAGAAGGATGTCGTTTTTGCTTAGAGTGAGAAGTGCGAGAAGAGCTTCCAAGAGCTTAAAAGGAGGTTGACTACAGCACCCGTACTAAGCCTACCCGAGGCCGACAAGCCCTATGCATTCTATACGGACGCGTCCAAGGAATGTCTAGGAGCTGTGCTGATGCAGGAAGGGAAAGTCATAGCTTATACGTCTAGAAAGCAAAATCCGCATAAAGCTAATTATCCAACACATGACTTAGAGCTGGCAGCCATAGTGTTCGCCTTGAAGAAGTGGCGATACTATTTGTACGGTGCTCAATACGAAGTCTTCACTGAACATAAGAGTTTGAAGTACATTTCACGCAGAAGGACCTGAATCTCCGGCAGCATAGATGGATGGAGTTTCTGGAGGAGTATAGATGTCCTATCAATTATCACCCGAGCAAAGCAAATGTGGTAGCTGACGCCTTGAGTCGGAAGGTGAAGATGGCACACTTGAGAATGCAGGAGGTGACAGCAGTCCAGGACATCCTGGAGCAAGAGGTGGAAGTTCAAGAGAAGAAGATCTACGTGAGCAACTTGACCCTGAAACCCGATCTGGATCCAGAAATTGTATTAGGCTAACAGGACAGTGTGGAATTTCAGACCTTCAAGGAGAAAGAAATCGCAAGAGGAGGAAGTGATTTCTGGACTGACGAGAAGGGGTATTATATTTTCGGGATTAGATATGCGTACTGGACATCCAAGATTTGAGGAAGAGGATACTGGACGAAGCTCACAGGAGCAAGTATACTATACACCCTGGGGAGGTAAAGATGTACTAGGACTTGAAGAAGAAATGTTGGTGGGCTGGAATGAAAAGAGATGTAGTTCAGCATATGTCAACCTGCCTGACGTGCCAGAAGATTAAAGTGGAGCATAAGAAGTCTGCAGGGTTACTGCAACCGTTACCGATTCCCGAGTAAAAATGGGAAGAGGTGACTATGGATTTTGTGACTGGTCTTCCGATGACCAAGTCATACAAAGATGCAATCTGGGTGGTGGTGGACTGACTGACCAAGACAGCGCATTTTATACCAGTGAACGTGCGGGACTCGATGGAAAAGTTGACTTAGACGTATACTCGAGAAATTGTAAGGTTGCATGGGGTACCGTTGAGAATTGTGTCGGATAGGGACCTTAGATTCACTTCCAGATTCTGGGGTAAGTTCTAGGAGTCTTTGGGTACTACACTAAAGTTCAGCACTTTTGCTCATCCGCAGACCGATGGTAAATCCGAGAGAGTTATTCAGATACTAGAAGATATGCTCCGAGCATGTATCTTGGACTTTGGAGATAAGTGGATCGAGTCTTTACCGTATGCAGAGTTGGTGTACAACAACAGCTATCAGGCATCGATTGGGGTGGCACCGTATGAAGCGCTATATGGGCAAAAATGTCAAGTATCGATATACTGGGGATGGATCGAAGAGGGGAACTTTAAAAGGACTGGTGAGGTATGCATTCAGGAAATGACGGACAAGGTCAAGATTATCCGAGAAAGGCTAAGGGTAGCGCAAAGCCGACAGAAAAGCTACGCAGATTCTAGAAGAAGGGAGCTGGAGTTCCAAGTAGGTGATTGTGCAATCTTGAAGTTGACTCCAATCCTTAGGCATTCGAGAGGTGGGAAGTTGAGTCTTAGGTATTTAGGACCATTCCCGATATTGGAGAAAGTTGGGCCGGTTGCCTACAGATTGGACCTACCTGATGGTCTAACTGGGATGCATGATGTATTCCATGTATCTCAGTTGAAGAAGTACAACCTCGATACGAGTTATGTACTCAATGAGGAACCATTGGAATTGCAGCCGAATCTAAGTTATGTGGAGAGACCAGTTAAGATCTTGGAGCAGAGTATCAAGACCCTCCGAAACAAGCAGATACCTATGGTGAAAATACTTTGGGATCATCATGGAGCACAAGATGCAACATGGGAAACGGAGGAATGGTTAAGACGGAAGTATCTGCATATGCTCTAAGGGTATGGAATTTGAATTTCGGGATGAAATTCTCTTAAGGGGGAGGGGATGTAATACCCCGCCCAAAACCACCTTTGACTATGGGGAAAAAGTCATTCATTGCATAGCATTTCACATTTCACGTGTTATCTTAGAAATTATTCTTGCATGGGTGCATGTGATTTTCAAAGTTGCTTTTGCATTTGATTTGTTTGGTGAGAAATAATTGTGTTGTTTAAGAGTTGGTTAAGTGAAGTTTAGTCGAGGAGATGGAAGGATGAGAATTAGGGTGGAAAGAATTTCTTAGAGAAATGTTAGCATTGGAGTTGGTTTGGAATAGCGGGGAGGTTGGTGATTTCCCCTGGTGACCCGAGTTCGAATTTTACCTTTTTCGAATCTTAGTTTCCTTTCGAAAATTCTTTTCCTAGACTTCTACATGTCTTGGCCAAAAAAGACCTAGCCATCCTAGAGAAATTTCAGCGCCATTATTCTAAGGAAATAAGTCTCTATAGTTATTTTCTAAATTCAAGGATTTTTTATGTGAACAAAGACCACCTTCATTTTCAAGCCTTTGTTCTCTTGGATTTTCGAAAAACCCTAGCTAAAAAATTATAATTCTATCTTGATTTCAACTTATTAGATTTGGTAATGGATAGTTGGAATTAAAGAGTTGTTCTCCTAGTTGGAAACCTTGTTGATATTGAACTTAGAACCTTAGTTAAAAATCTGAAAAAATTTTCAACTAGTGCCGCCACTTTTTGAGGGAATTTTAGCTCAACTCAAACTTTTCCAACATTAGGAAATCTTATCCAAAATCCTTTAGAAAATCAGATTTTATATTAATCCTACTTCAACTAGGTTTTGCTTCCTTTTTCTAGCAGAATTTCGGCAGCCTTTGTGCAAGCACAAGCTGTCCGAAAATCCAGCACTTTTAAGTGCAATCCAACTCTTTAAACCTTAGCTCAAATCACCTAAAACATCTTCCATCAATTCAGATTATTTTTATTGCACAAAATTAGATTTTATTCACCAAAAAACTCCAGAATATCGGCCAGCTTCTGCCCAGAATTTTCAACAACTTCCTATCAGAAATTTCAGCCAGATTGTACTCCTACTTAAACGAAATTTCTGCACACCAAAACCTACCAAAATCCTCAGCAAATTAAGCTAATTTTCAGCACCAAAAACCCTTACCCTTTTCTCTGTAAATCGCAGCAGAACAACAGCTACAAACGTCCAGAATTTCTTCCCCTTTGTTCGGCAAATTTTTGCATAGCAAATCACTACATGCTCACAGAATTTTAGTCCTTAAAATCTACTCAAACTCTTCCTTGTTTTGGCCAAAAATTCTGAACATATACAGCCCTTTACTTGAGCTATATTTCGGTTAGCATAAGGGAGCAAATTGCAGAATATTTTCTTCTCATAAACCCTCCCAAATTCGGCAGCAATAAAGTGCATAGCAAGCTGCAATTTTCGCCCTTGCTATCCAAGAACCCTAAAGCCATTAGGAATTTTTCTAAACACCACCATCTAACCCTAAACCAATCTTCTCTAACCCTAAAACTCAGTAGCCGACTACCTTCTCCATTCTACACGAAAAATTTCCGCAAGAACCTTTCTACAATTTTCGAAAATCACAAGTACAACTCCTAGCAAGAAACTGATCACCCTCTAAGGTAAGCAAAAACCATCTTAACCTCTTAATTCCTTCCTTCCATCAAATCTTCTCCTTTTCTTCCCTTGAATCACGCCACTTAAAGGCTAATTTCACCCCTTTTACTTATTTTCGGTCATATGGAAGGAAAGAAGGTAGCTTTTCTCTTCCAATCAAGCGAACTCGGGACGGTCACCATAGGAGCATCGAGATCTTACTAACCCGGTTGTTGCAAGGTAAGAGGATACTTACCCTTGATGTCAAAAATAAAGTTTAATGTGGTTGATGAGGTCCAATAGCATGATGAATGGATAGATTGAGTCGAGCAATTAATTGAGCCTATTCGATGGATAGCTATGCCATGTTTTATTGTGGTAATGATGAATATGAGTTGTGTCAGTCAAGTCAAGACCTTTTTGATATAATATTCCTGTCTTTGGGGATTGGATAATTTATTTGGAATTAGATTGTGGATTGCGATTTGTTATGGGAATAAATAAGTTTAGAGCGTGTTTGAATCAATTGAGACCCTGATCATGATATTAAATGGTTTTAGATCAGGAGGATAATTGAGGAAAGCGAGCTGTGATTTTATCTCATTTGTCTGAGGCATATCAAGTAAGTTCTTGCATAAGTATAGATAAAAGTATTAGTAAGAATATTAATAATAACAACAAAATATAAAAAGATATTAATATAAATTAAATGTAATATATATTAATATATTTTTTTTCCTAGAACGTTTAATAAAAATATTACAATTTGTTTGTTTAATAAAACAATACTATTAAAAGTAATTTTTAATTTTGAAAATATTAGTGTTGACCAAAATTAAATCAAATAACGATACTGCTACTGCTACAACAACAACAACAACAACAACAACAACAACAACAACAACAATACAAATAGTAATAATAATAGTAGTAAAATGTAGCACTAATGATATTTTTAATGACCATAGTGATATTACTAGTATTAAAAATTTAGAAAGGGTAATGCATATATATATATATACATATATTCATACCCACATATGTTCAATAAATAGAATGTTGATTTGTGCAAAAATAGAATTTTAATAGTATTTATCACAACAAAGGTGGTATTATACCAATAATAAGATTAGAAAGGTATTTAATATAAAAAATAACATTATAGTAGCACAAGCAAAGCAATGCTGCTAAAATCTCCATCATTCATCAAAACATCCATACTAGTGATATAAAGCCTCAAATCTCATTGTACTAATGAACATATAATGATCCTAAATCTCAACTCATAATCCAACAATAATTCATAAGCCTTAATACCCATCTTGATCTTCATATCTTAAAATTATTCTTTTCATACCCACATGCATATTTCCATACCAACAATAATAAATAAACATATCAATTCCATCATCTAATAGTCTTGAGTTTGACAATAAGAAGGTTATAGAAAAAAAAATACTTACTTGATGATCGCTAAAGACGAAGATGTTGTCTTGTCAAATGAAGACCTTTGAGTGCTTTGATGAGTCCTCTAATGATTGAGGCTGTCCAAGAGTGGCCACCAATGGTTCGCCCAAGAGATAGAGAGAGTGAGAGATTAAGATTGTGAAGAAAGAAGATGAAGAAGAGAAGAAGAATAAGATGATTGAACCTATTTTACCTTTTTGGTGTTCTTCTCGTCATGAACAAAAAAGGGGTATATCTCGGCGAGATGGATAAAAGTATGTGTTAGGATCCAAACTATAAATGTCGATTCATATCAATTAATTTATAGAAGAGAGACTCATCCAAATTAATCATGTACCAGGAACCAGATTTGAACTGGTGACACGAGGATTTTCAGTCCTCTGCTCTACTAGCTGAGCTATCCCAACTAAGTCGCAATGTAGCATCCTTATTTTATTAGCGGGTGGGGGTCTATGTCAATCAAAAGGGTGAAAGAAGATTAAAAAGTTTTATCTAGGAGGTACGGGAATGTTTGATCTGAAAGGAAGATCAACTTTGGTTGTTTTAGTGTACTAATGTATACTAAGGGTGAGTAGAGATTGAATCCTAGTTGATTTTAGAGATTTGGAGTGATTCAGGATGGTTAGAGGTGGCTAATGGTTGAAGAAGGGTAGTGTATGTTCTTGGTGTTCTTGAGAACACAAGAGGACGTTGAGAGAAGAATGTGAGTGTGCTTTGGTGAGTGATGGCTGAATCGCCTAGCTAAAGAGAGAGTTTCAGTTACCCAAGGAAGAGAGAGACTAGAGGTAATTTGAATTTCAAAATGAGGGAAAAGTGGAGGTTTTTGAGGTATAGGATTTGCTAATAGTTTTTTCTTCTTGAAGGTCTCTAGTCCTTCTATGGTGGGTTTCTTGTTTAGCTAAGTCTTGATTTTGAAAAGGCGGATTATTCTTGCCTTTGTGTTGGCCGAAAATGGCTGCACAAGGGGAGTAAAAATTCTGGTTTACTAGCCTAGTTAGGTGAGAGTTTAAGGGAGGAAAAGATGGGATTTAATTTTCAAGTTTAAATTATTTTGAATAGAGTGAAGTTAGGAGAGGTTTGAGGTAGTTTAATGGAGTTCTTTTGGCCAAGGTTGATGAAGGCAAGATGTTCAGCCATGGTTCGAGGGTGGTAAAAAATGTTGAAGAGAATTGAAGAAGAAAACTGGTTTTTACCTTTTCTACCAAAGCTGGAAAAAAATTCTGGTAACTTAGCTACAGGAGCTCATAAAATCTGGGATGATTTGTTAGCAAAGGTTTGAATTATTTGGAATGGATTTGTAGCTGCAAAATAGGAGTGTTTGAAGGTTTATTAATGGTGGTTTTCCAGCCATCATCTTGAAGAAGAAAGAGGAGAATCTTTGATTGTCTTATGCATGGGTTGAATGCTCAATTCCTATGGCTAAAACACTTTGTAGTTTGCTGGGAAATTTTCTGGTTTGGTGAAGCTATGATAGCTCGGAATTTCGAAGGGATTTCCAGCTTCCTATACATATGAAGTGGTTGTTTGCTAGCAAAGAAAGAAGAGGTAAATTTGCTGTCTTTTTTAAAAAATCTAGCTAAGAGGAAGAGCTGGAAAAAAAATTCCAGTTTTGCACAAAAACAAGAACAAGAAAAATATAGTTCTCTAGAGAAGAACCCATGGTTATTTAATGTTGGAAAGCAACCAACTATTACCCCTCCTAAATTTCAGCCATCTAACCTCCAACAGCTAAAATTTTATTTCAAAATTTTATATCCAAGATTATCCAAGATATTTTATAAGGGAATTAGAAGAATTAGAGAAATAGGAATATTTTAAATTTTTATAGGCTAGGGCATGGGTTGCTAAAATGATGGACACTAAATCTCCTCTACATTTTCTTTTAGGATAGGATCACATGGTTAGAATATTACCATTGTATCTCTCCTAAGACAACATTCCCAATGTCATGGATTGTAAGAAATAGAATTCAATTGTTAGTTAGGACAATTAAAAAAAAAAATACATAGTTGATGGGATTTGAACTTAAGACCTTATGAATTAACCACAAAGCTCTATCCACTTAACCACATTAATTCTTATTCTAATTTTCCCAATCTAAATCTCTTCCTTTTTAAATCTCAAGCCTCTTTCTAATTCATCCACAAGTAAAATTCCTTAATTACCCTCAACTCTCAACAAGCACAAATAAACTATATAACCCACATATAACAATTCTAGGGCACACTAATTCATCTAATAAATATATTTTTATGCAATATATCATGAAAATACATCACATTCCTCTAATTCTAGGGTAGGTTTAGGTGGGATTTTGCATCCTCCACTCCTTAGAAGAATTTCATCCCAAAATTCAACGCGCTTTTTTCTCAAGTTGAGATATTTCTAGTTCATCCATTCTTTCGCTTCGCAATTGGCATCTTGTGCTCTAGCATGCTGAACTTGAAATTAAAAGCCATAGATACTTTGAACTTTACCCAAAATAGTGATGTAGACCTCGGGTTTTGATCAGAGACGATACTTGTGGGTACTTCATGCAAATATACTATTACCTGTTCGTATGTCTGAGCTAACTTTTCCATAATGTCCCTTACACTTACAGGGATAAAGTGCACTATCTTTGTTAGTCAATTAACCATTACCTAAATGGCATCCTTTTGGGTCTTCGACATAGGCAAGCTAGTGACGAAATCCATCGTTACCTCCTCCCATTTCCATTTTGGTATTGGTAATGGTTGAAATAATCCAGCTGACTTCTTGTGTATCGTGATGCTTCCATAACACTTTCGCCTTTGGTATCTACTTATTCTAAAGAGTCTTGATGCTTCAATTTATAATTTTAATTGGTTTCCTCATGTAACTTAAATTAGGTTGCAATAGTAAAGGCTAGTCGTTAAAACATGTTCCGGACTAGGATCATACATATTCAATTGAGACCTATGAAATACGTCTCGTAATCTCAACAAAATGCTTGGTAAGTCCAATCTATAAGTGACAGCTCCAACATTCTCCTCCCATCATTCGCATAGCTTTTCTACCGACTTTGAGTCGCCTTTAGTCCGTCTATTGTTATTTTTACCTTGTCTGCCATTTATTGAACAAACTGGATTTAAAAATTGGCCTATCTTCTATTTATCCTTACCATAATGGTACTTGACATGACTGGCATTGTATTGCTTCATATAAGGCTGAACTAATAGAAGATCAATAATTGTTGTTGTAGGCCTATTTGCATGCGACACATATTTAGTTCATTTGTCAACAAGGTCTAGTATTCATGCCAACATCTTGTCTTCTAGAATCTGAATAGGTCTCTCTGACTGGCTATCAGTTTTGAGGATATGCTGCAGCACAGAACTTCCAAGTTGATCCTATTATCTCTAGGAACTTAGTCTAAAAATTTTGTAGTGAACCTAGGATCTGATTTAGATACAATACTGGATAACATTCTGTGCGTCCTCTACCTTGGCTAGGGCTACCTTAAAACTCCCCCTGATTACCTCTCATTACAGAAATAGAACTATGCTCAACTAAACTTTCACTTTCCAGACTTAATAGAAATTTATGCTATCTCCACTTTCTATCACCAATTTCAACTGTTTCATGTCCATAATGGCATTCAAAATATATCAAGTATTATCTAAAAAGGCACCGTGAAATTATCAAAGCAGGATTGAAATCCTATACATCAACTTTATAAACAATAGAGATTTTGTCAATCAGTATAGCATCACCACATGTCCTTAGTCCATATCCCCAATGTTAGTCTACCCTTATTGAATACTCAACGTTATGTTTATCTCACTTGGAAAACGTAAAATCAATAAAGTGTTTTCTTTGAAGTAGAAATTCTGGTTTTTAGACAACCTTAGATAAAAAGTGGTTTAAGGAAAATTTATTATTTTGCTTGGAAAATTGTTTTCTTGACTAAAATTATTTTATTTTAGTAGAAGGAATAAATGGCCCATAATTGCATCCCAAAGTACATCTTTCACAGAAATCCATGCATTTGACTTGCAGAAGCACTTTTGCTCACAAACAACTTTATGCAAGGACTTACCTGATCTCTTTTGCTTTCACTGACAAAATTGTCCTCCAAGTTAGGTCCAAGGCAATCCATCCCCGCCTGGGGTAAACATAGGGTATAAGTCACCAATGGTTCACAACCAAGCAACAACTGTACAAATAAATAACTCCTAACCTAACATGCTTAAGCTCAACTAATCAACAACAACATCCAATTACGATAATAATGTTTTAGGAGTTCTAAAATTAATTGATAAAGTATTGCAGGGGTTTATTATTAATTTATAGAATAAGAATAATTTAATATAACAATTGATAGGTGTCATAAATAGCAACAACAACAACAACAACAACAGTAATAATAATAGTAGTAAAAAGTAGCACTAATGATAATTTTTAATTGCCATAGTGATATTACTAGTATTAAAAATTTAGAAAAGGTAATGCACACACACACACACACACACACACACACACATATTCATACCCACATATGTTCAATAAATAGAATGTTGATTTGTGCAAAAATAGAATTGTAATAGTATTTATCACAACAAGAGTGGTATTATAGCAATAATAATATTAACAAGGTATTTGATGTCAAAAATAACATCATAGTAGCACAAGCAAAGAAATGGTGCTAAAATCTCCATCATTCATCAAAACATCCATACTAGTGACTTAAAGCCTCAAATCTCAATGTACTAATGAACATATAATGATCCTAAATCTCAACTTATAATCCAACAACAATTCATAAGCCTTACTACCTATCTTGATCTTCATATCTTAAAATTATTCTCTTCATACCCCCATGCATATTTCCATCCCAACAATAATAAATCAAAATATTAATTCCATCAACTAATAGCCTTGAGTTTGACAATAAAAAGGTTATAGAAAAAAATACTTGCTTGATGATCGCTAAAGTCAAAGATGTTATCTTGTCAAATGAAGACCCTTGAGTACTTTGATGAGTCCTCTAATGATTGAGGTTGTCCAAGAGTGGCCACCAATGGTTCGCCCAAGAGATAGAGAGAGTGAGAGATTAAGATTGTGAAGAAAGAAGATGAAGAAGAGAAGAAGAATAAGATGATTGAACCTATTTTACCTTTTTGGTATTCTTCTCATCTTGAACAAAAAAGGCTCGTTTGATCCGAAAAAAAGATCAACTTTGGTTGTTTTAGTGTACTGATGTATACTAAGGGTGAGTAGAGATTGTATCATAGTTGATTTCAGAGATTTGGAGTGATTCAGGATGATTAAAGGTGTCTAATGGTTGAAGAATGGTAGTGTGTGTTCTTGAGAACACAAGAGGAAGTTGAGAGAAGAATGTGAGTGTGCTTTGGTGAGTGATGGCCGAATGGCCTAGCTAGAGGGAGAGGTTTCGGTTATCCACGGAAGAGAGAGACTAGAGCTAATTTGAATTTAAAAATAAGGGAAAAGTGGAGTTTTTTGAGTTATAGGATTTGCTAATAGTGATTTCTTCTTGAAGGTCTCTAGTCCTTCAATGGTGGGTTGCCTGTTTAGATATGTCTTGGTTTTTTGAAATGGCGGATAATTCAAGCCTTTGTGCTGGCCGAAAATGGCTACATATGGGGAGTAAAAATTCTGGTTTACTAGCCTAGTTAAGTGAGAGTTTAAGGGAGCAAAAGATGGGATTTAATTTTCAAGTTTAAATTATTTTGAATAGAGTGAAGTTAGGAGAGGTTTGAGGTGGTTTAATGGAGTCCTTTTAGCCAAGGTTGATGTAGGCAAGATGTTCAGCCATGGTTCGATGGTGGCCGAAAATGTTGAAGAGAAAAATAAAGAAGAAAACTAATTTTTACCTTTGCTACCAAAGCTGGAAAAAAATTCTAGTAACTTAGTTAAAAGAGCTCATAAAATCTGGGATGATTTTTTAGCAAAGGTTTGACTTATTTTGAATGGATTTGTAGCTGTAAAATAGGAGTATTTCAAGGTTTATTAATGGTGGGTTTCCAGTCATCATTTTGAAGAAGAAAGAGGAGAATCTTTGATGGTCTTATGCGTGGGTTGAATGCTCAATTCCTATGGCTAAAACACTTTGTAGTTTGCTAGGAAATTTTCTTGTTTGGTGAAGCTATGATTACTTCAAATTTCCAAGGGATTTCTTACTTTCTATCTATACACATGAAATGGTTATTTGTTAGCAAAGAAAGAAGAGGTAAATTTGCTGCATTTTTTCAAAAATCTAGCCAAGAGGAAGAGCTGAAAAAAATTCTAGTTTTGCACCAAAAGAAGAACAAGAAAAATATAGTTCTTTAGGAAAGAACCCATGGTGATTTAATCATGAAAAACAACCAACTATTAGACACACACATGCGATCTCAAAACTACATTACTCCTAACTCATTTTTCGATAGTCACCAGCATCTCGCTTATGCTCATTATCCCTGAAATGCTGAAATTCTGTGTTACCATGCTGAGCTTTGACAATCTCCTGCTTTAGATTTAGTATTTACCTTAGGTTTCTAATGTAGGTCCTTCCTTATTTTATCTCTGTCTTCTTATCTAATACTTCCTAAACTACTTAAAACTTCTTGTATTCTCAATCTTGCCATATTTGCTTTTGGACTCAAAGCATCGACAACTACATTGGCTTTCCTCAAATGATAGTTGATAGGACATCGATATTCCTCTAGAAATTCCATCCATCTTTACTACCTTAATTTAAGTCCTTCTATGTAAAAATATACTTCAGGCTTTTATGGTTTGTAAACATCTCGTACTCAGCTCCATACAAATAATGCCACCACTCTATCAAGGCAAATATAATAGCGGCCAATTCCAAGTCCTGAGCTGATTAATTAACTTCATGTAGCTTCAATTTCCGCAAAGCTTAAGCTCTAACCTTTCTATCTTGCATTAACACCGCTCTTAATCCCTCTTTAGATGCATTTGTATACAAGGAATAGGTTTATCTCTCACTAGTAGGCTTAACATTGGAGTCGTTATCAACCTTCGTTTAAGTTTCTGAAAACTTTTCTCACATTTCTCACTTTGAACAAAGGGTACATCCTTCCTTAGTAATTGAGTCATAGGCGATGTTAAGGTTGAAAATCCCTTGATGAACGGTCGATAATATCTGACCAACCCTAAGAAACTTCTAATCTTAGCTATGTTCTGTAGTTGCTTCCAATTTGAGATTGCTTTAACCTTAGTTGGATCCACCTTCATACCATCTTTCAAAACAACATGTCCCAGAAATGATACTACATCTAACCAAAACTTACATTTGCTAAATTTAGCGTAGAGCTTGTGTTCCATCATTCCAATACCATCCTCAAATGTTCAACATGATCTTTTAGCCTTCTGGAATAGATGAGTAGGTCATCGATGAAAACTACCCCAAATTTATCCAAATATGGATGGAAAATGCAATGCATGAGATCCATGAATACCACCGGTGCATTAGTCACTCCAAAAGGCATTACTACAAACTCATAATGGCAATATCTGCTATTAAAGTCGTGTTGGGAATATCCTCCACTTTAATCCGCACATGGTAGTAATCTTGCCGCAAGTCCAGTTTTGAGTAACAACTAGTTCTTTGTAGCTGATCTAACATTTTAGCAATCAAAAGTAGAGGATACTTATTCTTGACGGTCAAATTATTTAACTGCTGATAATTGATGCATATCGGGCATCAATGGTGAAGTATTTGGCTTATTCTTTATCTTAACAAATAATATAGGGGCTTCCCATGGTGAAGTATTAGGCCTCATATACCCTTGCTTCAATAATTCTTCCAGTTGTTCCTTCAGTTCCTTCAATTATAATAGGGCCATTTGGCATAGGATCCTTGATATAGGTTCTGCTCCAGGGATCAGGTCTATAATAAACTCAACTTCTTGAGATAGAGGAAGAGAAGTGATTACTCTAGGAAATACATTAAAAAATTCCTTCACTACTTTGGTGCTCTCCAGAGTGCATTGATCCTTTAGCTTCTTTATTATGTAAGCCAGATATCCATGACATCCCCGTTTCAACAGCTTACGGATCTTAGTCCTAGCTATCAGAAATCTTAATTCCTTTACTTGTGTACCATTAAATTTGTGCACATCACATCTAGGTCTGATAAATTGCACAAACTTATTTTTATAATCCACTTCTTCCCCATGCTTTGCTAGCTAATCCATACCTAAAATTACATCATAATTGCCGATAGTTAAAACTATAAGATATCCTTCTAAATTCTCCTTCCCAACTCTAATTTCACAATTCTACACATACCTATCTACTTGCACTATTTTCCTTAGAGGGGTATTCGCCAACAGAATGTAAAGTAGTTCAATTCCATCCAACCCAAATAATATGCACTTGTTTTGTTTAGATAAGAATATGTAGATCTGGAATCTATTAAAGCATTAACAGAGAGTCTTTGAATAGTGAATATACCTTCCAACACTGCTACATCTACTCTAACCTCTTCTAGATTTAGTGCAAAGATATTTGCTTTTACCTGTGGCTTCTGTGCTTTACTACCTAAGGTTCTGGAGTCATTTGCTTTCTTGGCTCTAGTGGACTGTGTTGGGACTCCTTATCTAATCATTAAGGGTTTGGGATAGTTGTTCTGAAGATGCGTCGGATCCTCGTATTTGTAACACTTCCTCACAGCTCCCTTAGACCAACAGTCTTTCTCTACATGGCCTCTCTTGCCACAGTATCAACATATTGGCAAGTTCTGGATGGGGCCAATCATTGTAGTGCATGCCTATTTCTTTTTTTTTTCTTTTACATTACTGGTTACCAGGTCACTTGTTGGACTGCTGCCTCAAAAATTACTTTAGTGTCTGCCTCAATGGTCAGAAGGTTCTATTAGTCATCCTGCTCTTGCCTTTATTTTCAGTTTTGGTGGCTGTTGAATATATGGTTGGTAGGAAAGGGGCCAAGCCCTTCTTACTAAAGGATCAAAATGGAAAACATCAAAGAAAGTGCAGCAAAATTTTTTTTAGTATTCCGAGCCATATCTAAGAGAGAGTACTTACTTTTCTTTATTGGTCATGGATTAACCAACGAGGGGTTGGGTTGCATTGGAACTTACGTTGGAAGGGGAGAAGAAGGCATTTGCGGTTCGACTGGTATTCCCGCCAATCTTCTACTACTACGCATCAAGCGTTTCTAAGATTTCTCTCTTCGTCTTCCGGAATATGACTCTACCTTGCTCTTGGGTTAGCTTTGTGAAAGCTCCTTCTTTTGATAATCAAGATACTCTCCAAGAGAGAAAGAAGAGAAGAATATGGAACAGAGAGAGAGGAAGAGACGGCACACTAGAGAGAAAAGAACCCAAAATAACATTAGTAATTTTTTCCATCTTTTACCTCTTATTTCCAGTCAGACTTAGGGCTTCCTCAAGCCTTACTAGCCGAAAATCATCAAACCCTATTGGGCTTGGTGCTGTGCTCACAAATTAGTCTAAGATTGGACCAATCCTCTTAATTAATTAATTATCTTTTCTATGCTTCATTAACTAGCCAAGATTAATTAATTAATTCTTATTAGAGTCTTAATATATGTTAACATATGTCAGCCCAATTAATTAATTTATTCCAATCCAATTCTCTTAATTAATTAATTATCTTTTCTGGGCCTTATTAAAACCCATGAGTAATTAATTAATTCTAATTGAACTCTTAGAATAAATTTTATTTTTCTTTCAAATAATTATCCATCATGCCCAAATTGTGTCTAAACAACACCAAAGTAACTTGAGCTACTTTGGGAACCAAGAGACATATTATTTATAGCTATTGAAATGACCAAAATGTCCTTACTATTAAATAGTTGTATTTTACCATTTTAAATATTCTCATTTATCACCATATGAAAATATTGACTCCAAAAATAATATTGCAAAAGTAATGTCTCTGACCTACAGATGAAATGATAGAAATACCCCTCTATGTAACTCCATCAATAAAGCAGGATAAATGTACTAACACCCATCTCAAAGACATCTACTATCCTTAGATCACTAGTCTGATAATCCATGACTCGCTTGAATATACTTGCTTATCAATAGAAGCTACCCAAAAGGACACATTCTAGAGTCACTTTCCTAGGGTCCCGGATCATTAGATTATCCCGAATAATCATAATAGGGGTGATTTAACTTCACTAAGTGAAGCATAGAAACTCTGTTGCATGAGTCCGTCTTAACTAACTAGAATAATACACCCAACATACATTGATTTTGATCTCACAAAAGAAATCTCACACAACATACATCAAAGTATAAACACCCTAGCTTTGCTAGACCACCAACTCATACTCAATTATGAATGTATCCTTCCACATTGTAGCAGTAATATTCTGGTCTCTATAATTATAGTACTTTAAGAGAGACTACTACTACAGGTCCAGTTCTACGCATTCAATATACGCTTATGGCAATTATGTGAGTGAACTACTCACTAAGTCAAGGTAAACCATTCCTCATTAGAACTCATGTTATAATGGTCTTACCTTGATGAAATACCTAGTTCCATCAAATGACTAAGAACTCAATTTTACTTGTATGATAAGTACTTATGGTCTATACCTTATGTGAAGAACAACCTAACATATAGACCATTACTTGTCATACTTGGACCTTAAATGTGCCACAATATAAGAAATAAAATAAATTAAATAAATAAACATTTTATTGCAATATGTTTATAAAGAATACATAATCTTTGAGGGCATACGTTCCAACAATCTCCCACTTACACTACAAAGACAAAGAAAGTCTATAAGTGCCTACCCCAATGACATCTAAGTGTCTGTGAAACACTTTTTTTTGTCAAAGACTTGGTAAAGGGATTCGCTAGATTATAAATAGAGAAAATCTAATCTACCACAATCTCTCATTTATGGACGAACTCCCGGGTAAGGTGATACTTCCTCTCTATGTGCTTGCCCTTCTTATGGTTTCGAGGTTCTTTGCATTGTGACACCGCTCTAAAGTTATCACAATAGATAGTGATAGGCCTATCCATGTGTGGTACTACTCCAAGTTCTATGAGGAACTTCTGAATATACATAGCTTCATTAGAAGCATCTGAAGTAGCAACATACTCAGCTTCTATGGAGGAATCAGCAATGCAAGATTACTTTATACTTGTCCGTAAAATAACTCTTCCAGATAAAGTGAAGACATATTGACTAGTAGATTTTCTTTAATCTTTATCTGCCTGGAAGTCTAAGTTTGTATAACCAGTAGGAAGCAAATCATCAGCACGATATACAAGCATATAATCGTTCGTTTCCTTGAGATATTTGAGTATATACTTCATAGCTTACCAGTGAGCTTCCCCTGGGTTTGACTGATATCTACTAACCATGCCTACTGCAAAGTAGATAACAAGCCTAGTACAAAGTATAGTATACATGAGACTTCCCACAACCGAAGCATAAGGGATCATAATCATTTTCTACTTGTCTTCTTGTGTCTGAGGACACTGCTTGGAAGATAAGGGTAATCTATGTCTAAAGGGTATAACAGCCACTTTGCAGTGATCTATGTTGTACTTAACCAATTTCTTGTTAATGTAAGCAGACTGGGATATGTCTAACATTCTTTACTTCTCCTTTCTAAAACGCTTAATACCTAGAATGTAGCTAGCTTCTCCTATGTCTTTCATGTTAAATTGACTAGATAGCTAAACCTTAATGGACAAAAATGTCCCTACATCATTTCTGATGAGTAGAATGTCATCCACATAAAGTATCAAGAAAATTACTTTGCTACTAGCTGATTTTCAATACACACATGGTTCATGTACCTTTTGAATGAAACTATAAGCTTTCACAGTTTCATAAAAATGTATGTTCCATGCTCGTGACGCTTGCTTAAGTCCATACTTCTTAAGCTTACTGACCATTTGTTTTAGACCTCTAGCAATAAAACTTTCTGGTTGGGATATGTAGATGTTTTCACTAAGATAGTCACTTAAGAAGGCCGTCTTGATATCCATTTGTCCTATCTTATAGTCATAATGACATACGATGGCTAAGAGAATTCAGATAGACTTAAGTATAGCTATTGGTGAAAAGGTTTTCTCATAATCAACTCCTTCTTTCTGAGTATAACCTTTAGCAACCAACCTTGCTTTTTAGGTTTCAACCTTTCAATCCACACCTCTCTTCCTCTTGTATACCCACTTACACTTAATGGGTTTTATCCCATCAAGTGTAGTAACAAGATCTTAGACCTGATTGAGGTACATGGACTCAATCTCGGCATTCATAGCTAGCTGCCATTTATCTGCATCAACATTAACAATAATCTCCTTATATCTAGTGTAATCTTGTTCCTGATGATCAGAGAATAGATCATAGAGCTCTCTAGTCAATGTTTCTATAACTCTTGAAATCCTCCTACTATGACGAGACTCAGTTTGTATAGGAACATCTTATAGTGTTTCTCTTGGTTCCTCGATCAGGGTGTTAGAAGTACTTGAAGTTGAATCAATGACCAACTTCTCTTCTAACTCTATTCTACTAGAACCCGTGATGGAAGTAACTTGTTCATCCTCTAAGTACCTAGCATTAGTACTAACAAGTACTTTATGCTTTTGAGGATGATAGAAATATCCACCTCTTGTTCCTTTTAGGTACCCAACGAAGTAGCATAACTCTGATCCTGGTTCCAACTTCCTTCATTTTGTCAGCACATAAGCTGGACAACCTCATATCTTGAGATAGTTCAAACTATGCTTTCATCCAGTTCACATCTCATAAGGTGTCTTAGGTACTGATTTGGAAGGCACGAAGTTCAAAATATATGCCGTTGTTTCTAAGGCATACCCCAAAAAAGAAATAGGAAGAGACGTATGACTCGTCATGCTGCTGACTATTTCCATCAAAGTTCTATTTCTTTTTTCAACTACTATGTTCTGCTAGGGAGTCCCAGGTGCAGCTAACTAAGATACTATACCGTGATGTACAAAGTAATCCTTAAACTCACTGAGGAGGTTATTCTCCAACACGACCCTATTTGAAAGTTTTATTTTATTTACCTGTTTGATTCTCCACTTTAGCCTTAAACTCCTTGAATTTATCAAAAGAGTCAGACTTGCACCTAATCAAATAAATATAACCAAAATGAGTGTGATCATCTGTGAAAGTGATAAAGTACTCGTAACCTCCCCTAGTTGGTGTAGTCATCGGACCACAAGCATCCACATGAACTAGTGCTAGTATTTCCAATACTCTATTCGCCTTTTTGGTCATCTTACCTTTAAGATAAGATTCACACTGAGGCTATTCTTACAATTTCAAGGAACCTAGAGGCCCATAATAGATTAGCCTCTGAATCCAATTGGGATTTATATGTCCTAATCTTAGATGCAGCAAATACTAGTCAATTGATATGGCCTTTCTCTTTTTATTATCAGGTTCAGTTTGAATATTATTTACTTAATTTCTAATGGGATGTATATAAAAGAGATTTCTATGCATATTTCCTGTACAAATTAAATTACCATCTCTACTGATGGAAATACCAGAATGAAAAGAAACAGAATATCCTTGATTCATCAATTTGGAAACCGAAATCAAATTTTGTTTAAAATAAGAAGCATATAAAATATATTGTAAAATTAACTTCCTATTACAATAAAAAATAAGATCAAGATGTCCCACTGCTTAAACCCATATTCTCACTCCATTACCTACTTGAAGTCCATGTTCACCCTTGCTAAGTCTCCTTGTCCCTCTAAACCCCCTACAAGGAGTTACAGACAAGGTCAGTGGCTTGAGAATCTAATATCCAAGAAGATGTTGATCCAACTATCAAAATAGACTCTGGGTATAGAGCAATACCTGAAGTAGACTTAGCTAAGAAGTCCAGACATTCTTCTAATGCCCCTTCTTGCCACAATGATAGGGGCTAAAACACCATTATTTTCTCAGTTATTAGAGGTTGTTTTGTGATACATTTGTTGTAATAACTAGGCATATTCCTTCCTATTTGACATTTTACTTGTAAAAAGTGTTTTGGGTAAATTTGTGCAGATTTAAGTTAAATTCTAGAAAAAAGTGAATGATTCTAGAATGCACCTGGCGCTAGGCCCACCAAAGGTCAAGCAGCCAAAACCGAGCAACTTTTAGGAAGGAAAGAGAATAGATCTGGCGTCGAGTTGAGCATATGGACTAGGCACTGGGTACATTCTGTTCAGCCAGTGAAAACAGAGCAAAAATCTAGAGGAAGAATAGATTGTATCCGGCGCCAGGTAGGTCGAAGGTACCCGGTGCCAGGCCCGCTCTGGAAGGCAAAAATCCTGTGCATAAATTTGAGAATTTTCCAAAGATTTCGGTATTTTCTAATTTCTACTCTGCCAAGATTCTTCCAGTAACGAGTTTAGCATCAACGGGGCCTGTAAAGGCAAGGGAAAACACAAGAGATTGAGAGATAGAGAGGTGGATTCAAAAGCAAAAAATCTCAATCACTCATTGAAGGAGGAATTCACCTAATCAAGGAGGATTGTTCAAGATAGTCTTCAAGGGTGAAGAAAGAAGCTTGCCTATGAGTGTTTTCTTTTATCTTTGTTTTCTTTTCCTTTAACAAGGATGTATTCAATGTTTTTATTGTAATTTATCATTATTTTTGGATTCATGATTTTGTGTTAATTTAGTTATTTGATCAATTATTTACTGTCTTTGGTGTTTGATTACTTCTTTTCATTGGTTATTAATGCGAGATCTTTTAATTGACTCGACAAAACGATGTTAAGAGTTTCATTGCATTAATTTCGTATTTGTTAAATCTTAATAGATTTGAATGACAAAGTTAAGATTATTAGACTAAAGTACTTAATGATTAAGTTGAATTCACCTTGACAAAGGGTTATTAGCTAATTTCCCAATTATAAGGAATTGAGATTAATGCATGTTTTGGTTATGTTAACTTGATTGGCAAATCTGTTAATATGAATCAAAATATAGTAATTCCATGGATTGACATACGAAGTGAAATTTATTTAAGTAGATTCATGACTTTTGAAATAATTTTAGTTTATTTTATATTCCTTCGTGGTGCCAAGACTATAATTAATTGAGAGAATTACTAGTTGGTGCATTATCATGTTTTTTAGGGTAATTGTTTAAATTACATATTCTTACATCCTTGTGTTGAATATATTTCTTTATTTTTCTTTTTATTATTTTCTCACTTTATTTGGGTCGATTAAACAATGATCGAAAAGTGATTAGTGTGTACTTGTTCCTTTGAGGATTAACACTCATTAATTCACTATTTTATGCTCGCGATGTGTATACTTGCTTGTATGTGTATTTTGAAATTAGTGTTTTAATTAAAACATGACTAAGGGATGGGTTTAAATTTGATTATTTTTATACACCCAAAGTTATGCATCAAGTTTTTGGCGCCGTTGCCAAGGAATGATATCATGAAAGTTTGGATTTTGTTGGTTTAAGAATGTTTATATGTTTATATATCCATATGTCTATATGTAAATATGTATATATGTTCTTTGTGTAAATCAGTATTCTATCTTGTTGTTTGTAACATTGTGTGACTTAATTGACTAGCTTACTTCATGTTGTATTGTAAATACCACTAACTTTTATATTTAGATAGTTTGTGAAAGCACGTGTTTTTCTTTTCTTTATTTTTCTATCATTTGTTTTTCCCTTTTTTTTTTCTTTTCTTTGTTTTTTATTATTTTTATATGTTTTTATTTTCGATTTGATTTTTTTTTCTTTCAATGCCAGATTGATATCATCATAACAACTACTTTTGGGCATAAGATCAAAGGAGCTATAATGACGAGAATTTGGCAAATTTGCAAGCTCAGATTGACGCTTTTTGCGAAATGTTGCTTGAAGCCTCACTGCATTCTTTTATCGCGAATACAAATTCCTCCATTAAGTGGCATGAAAAAGCATCATAACGTATGAGCCATCAAAGAACACAACTAGCCAAGTTGGTTGAGGATGTCATAAAAGCCCATACGCATTAACAAGAGAATCCCTAAGGAAAAGAGAGAGCATATGAGAAACAATTATCCAATGCGAAAAGTGAGGTATTCAATTCTCGTCTATATGCTAATAATTCTAATCTCTCTTTACCACATGCGTTTTTTGATTATTTTTAATTCTTGGAGAACAAGGGTCCAAATGATGATATGTTGAATTTATCATGCCTCAAGGAGTTGGATCTTTCAACGCTATATCGTAAGAAGTCCTTGGAGGATTGTGGTAATTTCTATCCTTCGCCCCAATTTCAGGGAGGTAACTTAGTTTTTGTAGACTATGTATTGAACGATAAGGATTTCTTGATCCCATATTTAAAAACTCAAATGTTATGTTTTAAGGGTAATTTTCATTGTGACAAATCTTTTAAAGGGTTAAATGGTGATTTCATGTTTGATGCATTCTTTAGAGACCATGTGCATTTATTTGTTGGCAAAAAAATTTGTGTATCTAAAGGAATATTAGAGAATGAGGTTGATGTGTTTTGTTTTTTTGAGAAAAAATATTTTTATGAACCTTCTATTTTTTAAAAACCATTCTTTTTTCTACATTCATCTTGCCTATTTTCTATTTTGATTTGTAACGTCTTTAACAAGGGTTTGATAAGGAAGCATGATGAGTGGAAAGAGTATTTTTTTATGTGTTTTGGGTTTATTTTGAATTTGGATTTCTTTAGGCCTTTTGGTCATTCTTTTGTTTTATCTAAGTTCCATTTTTAGTTGTTAGGTGTTATTTCCTCCAAATAAGGAAAATATTTTCCATCTTAAGTACGGGGGAGTAAGTCATGTCTTTAGTTGCTTTCTTAGGATTTTTTAGTATTTTTCTTTAGTTTGTTTTCTTTTATTTAGGTGTGCTTTTATTTCGCTATTATTTTCCTTGTGCTTTTATTTTACTTTTGTTTTATAGGTAGGAAAAAAGTCCTCTTGAACAAGCCATTCTCTCTATTTCTAGTTTTGATATCTGTTGGCACTTTATTGTACTTGGAAACTATTGCTTATACTTTCTACCCCTTTATAATTTTTGGTCCCTTTGGAGATGCTTTCTTGTGTTTATTTTTTGCTAATGAGAACATTGTCCAATTTAAGTTTGGGGGAGTGGTTTGTTGATATTCTTTGCCTAAGTTTTTATCAATTATTTTGTCTTGGTATTGATGTACTTTGAAAATTTTTGTTTTAAAACATTTTGATTGAAAAATAACTTTGTTTCAAGTTCCTTGAAAGTTTTGAATAGTTTGTAACTTTTGGAGTTAATTCACAATGGAAGTATTTTCTTTTTTCTATTCTTCCACTTTATTGATTTTGGTCTTCTTGGCTTTACTTTCATTGTTATACCTTCGGCCGTTGAGGACAATGTCTATTTTAATTGGGGGGGGGGGGGGGGAAGGGGGGCGGAGAATGAGGATGATGAAATATTTTCCATATCATTTTTTTAAATTTCAGTGGTTTTCATTGATTAGCAACGTTGTAATTCTTTTTCTTACTTAGATACGATTCTTTGTCATTCATTTGGTGGATTTTTTATGAAATTTGTTTATTAGAAAGGATATTGTCAAGACTTGAGAATTTTGATTAATCTTGTTAATGCATTGGTGTTTGAATATTATTTGACTCATCTAGTTTGAATATGGTGAATATGATGAACATGAGGAAAGGTTATTGGCTAACTCTTGTATTATAAGTTTAAATTTTTCTTGGATTTGAGTTGTGATGAGGAATGTGAGTTGATAAAAAGAACTTTGTGAAAAATTCTTGTGAGTTGAAAGATTGAACAAATGAGTTGTTTTTTCCTCTTTGAAGATGAAAAAAATATTGCTTTTGCTTGTTATGGGGGCTAATACAGATAGTGAAGAGAAATTCACTTTCTTGAGGCTATGAATTCCCTAAAGCAAAAGAAAGAAAGAATTTTTTAGAGGATAGTTGTTGAAAAAAATAATGATGATGACTATAAGGGAGCTAATACCTTGTGTGAGGAGAAATCCATGCACTTGAAGCTATCAATTCTCTATGTCATTAAAAAAAGTAGAGCAAAAAATATTGGAGTGCTTTCCTTACATCATGAGTTAAGTTATGTAGCTTTTGGATCTATAAGGCTTGAGTTGATAGATGGTTTGACTTATGTAATTCATGTTATCTATATTTGTACTTGAAGAGTGAAATACTTTTCATAGACTAAAGTATACACTTGATTAATTGGACTTCAAGAGTTTTGTGATGTCCTATCAATTGTTGCAAAGTTTGAATTGTTTTCAAATAGTATGAATGACAAGAGATATATCTAAAGTTTGAAGGGAAGTTATAATCCTTGGTATGTTGTAAGAAGATTTTGGAATGAGTAAAGATTTCTGTTTTCTTGATAATTTTTCTTGACTACAGTGTTTCGCTTGAGGACAAGCAAAAGTTCAAATGTGGGGGTATGTGATAGGGGCTAAAATCACCATTATTTTCCTACTTATTTGAGATTTTTTTTGTGATACATTTGTTGTAATAACTAGGCATATTCCTTCCTATTTGACATTTTCATGTAAAAAAGTGTTTTTGGAAAATTTATGCTGATTTAAATTAAATTTGAGCAAAAAAATAAACGATTTCAGAATGCACCTAGTGCTATGCCCAACCAAGGGATCAGGCGTCGGGTCCATTCTGGTCAAGCATTGAAAACTGAGCAATTTCAGGAAGGATATAGAATAGACCTGGCACCAGGTCGGGCAAGTGGACTAAGCACTGGGTCCATTCTATTCGGCCAATGAAAACAGAGCAAAAATCCAGAAGAAGAACAGATTGTACCTAGTGCCAGGTGGGTGAAAGGTACCTGGCGCTAGGCCTGCTCAGGAGACAAAAATCCTGTGCACGAATTTGAGAATTTTCTAATGATTTCGGTATTTTTCTAATTCCTACATGGCCAAGATTCCTCCAGCAATGAATTTTGCATCAACAGGCCCATAGATGCAAGGGAAAATATAAAAGAGAGAGAGAGAGAGAGAGAGAGAGAGAGAGAGAGAGAGAGAGAGAGAGAGAGAGAGAGAGAGAGAGATAGAGAGGTGGATTCAAAAGCAAAAAATTCTCAATGACTCATTGAAGGAGGAATTCACTTAATCAATGAGGATTGTTCAAGAGAGTCTTCAAAGGTGAAGAAAGAGGCTTGTTTATGAGTGCTTTCTTTTATCTTTGTTTTCTTTTCAGTTAACAATGATGTATTCATTATTTTTATTGTAATTTAACATGATTTTAGAATTCATGATTTTGTGTTAATTTAGTTATTTGATCAATTCTTTATCGTCTTTGGTGTTAGATTACTTGTTATCATTGGCTATTGATGCAAGTTCTTTTAATTGGCTAGACAAAACAACGTTAAGAGTTTCGTTGCATTGATTTCTAATTTGTAAAATCTTAATAGACTTGAACGACGAAGTTAATAGGACTAAAGTACTAAAAGATTAAGTTGATTTCCCCTTGACAAAGGGTTATTAGCTAATTTCATGCTTATAAGGAATTGAGATTAATGCATGTTTTTGTTATGTTACCTTGATTGACAAATCTATTAATATGAATAAAAATATAGTAATTCAATGGATTGAGAAACGCAGTGGAATTTATCTAAGTAGATTCCTAACTTGTGAAACAATTGAACTTTACTTTATATTCCTTCATGATGCCAAAATGATAATTAGTTGAGAGAATTGCCAGTTGGTTCATTATCATATTTTCTAGGATAATTGTTTAAATTGCATATTCTTACATCCTTGAGTTGTATATATTTCTTTATTTTTCTTTTATTATTTTCTCACTTTATTTTGGTCGGTTAAACAATGAATGAAAAGTTATTAGTGTGTACTTGTTCCTTTGAGGATCGATACTCGCTAATTCCCTATACTATGCTTGCGATGAGTATACTTGCTCATAGGGATTAATGTTTTAATTAGACCTTGACTAACGGATGGATTTAAATTTGATGATTTTTATACACAAAAAATTTTCATATCATATACTTGAAGCATTTGTCTTTGGGCTTCCCATTAGGCTTGGCCTGACCAGATGTTTTGGGCTGGGCCCTTGCATTGTTTTGGACCTTCCGTTTCTTGAACTTCTTAGGCTCTGCCTTAATTCCAGAAGAAGAAGCAGAACGAGAGACCAAAACCTTTGACATGGGCTTCATGATTTTCTCTACCACTTGGAGCTCTTTTATAAACTCCGTGAGATTCATATCCAACTTGCTCATGTTGCAGTTTAACTTAAACTCAGAATATGAATTAGGTAGAGTTTCAAGAACCATGTCAATTTGGCTATCAGGATCTATCGTTGCGCCTAGGACGTTGGCCTCCTCGAAGTAGGCAATCATCTTGAGCAGATGCTATCGATCCGATGCCCCCTCAGCCATCCTAGTGTTCATGATTACCCTAAGAGCTTCTTGCCTTGTCCAGCTCTTGTCAGCAAACATGGTATGCAATGAGAAATACATGTCATATGCAGTGGTCATGTACTCATGCTTAGATTGGAGCACACTAGACATGGAAGCTAACATATATCCCCTGGCCATCTTATCAACTTTCTTTTATGCCTTCTAGGCCTTTCGCTCCTAATCAGTGGATTCTTCCCCAATATAAGGATAGGGATCCACAAGAACATACTTGTACTCCTCGACAGTTAGTACTATGTGTAGGTTTCTCTACTAGTCCAAATAGTTTGGACCTGTCAACTTATTCTTCTTGAGCATGATTGGTAATAGAATAAAACCAGACATTTCTGAAATATTGCGAAAAAACATTCATTTAGCTTTGATAAGAATCTATCTATGCAACGAGGCACATCTAAAGAAGGGGAATGGAAAGTCAACACTTATTTCAAATCTCCATGAAAACATTCAACATTCAAGACGTTTCGGGAGAATTTTTAAGCCATCCAAGCATACAAGCAAGAGCTAAGAAGATTGTGAAGAGATGGATAATAAAGGAAGGGCTAAAGGATACACAACACATGCAACAATCCATGTGGAGGATCATGCCAATCTTTAAACAAGGATTGAATGCTAAAGGAGTATCAAGAAGAGCTTAAGAAGACCAATATTTCATTTAGAGGATCAAGAAAACATAGAAAAATGGAATGGAGGTCCAAAGAGCATGTTTTGAGGTGCAATAAAATAGGGTCGGCGACCATAATGCACCTAGCGCCAGGTTCACTAGCATACCTGGCACCAAGTCCACACTGGAGTAGGGTTTTATTTCCAAAACACACCTGGCGCCAGGTCCATTCGGGTCCTGCCCTGTTTTCTTGAATTTTCTTATTTTGTTCCTAATTAAATTTTCACAACTTTTATTAGGTTTTAACCTATTTTTAAGGCATATAATAGGGCCTCAAAACATGTATTGAGGCCATTTAATATTTGGGTTTAGTTGGTTAAGTAGTTTAGGTCAAGGCCACTATAAATATGCCATTATAACTCTTATAACACAACTTTTGTATTTTTGTGAAGGAAATTCAGATTTTTCTCTCTAGAGAGAGAGAGAGTTCTTGAGGGTGGTCCTCTTGGGTGATGTCCATTAAACATCAAGATTAAATCAAATGATTTAATCACATGTTTGATCTTATCTCTAAATCTTAAGGGATTATCTAAATTCAATCTCTATTCTATGTGCTAAGTTGCCTAGTATGTTTGGTAGGATTGAGTTAGGTGCCATTAAATTCCTATCCTTAGTGTTCTAATCTTTGATAGATTAGGGCATTAAGGTGTTTTTGAAGTAGGCTAGATTCATTTTAATACAAGAGTGCTAATTTCTTTGCATTTTGGTGTTCTTGTCTGTGAGTTTGATAGGTTTCTTGATCTTGAATTTAATCCTCCTTATTGGAGCTTCCCAAGATCATATCAAGTGGTATCAAAGCTTGCATTGTGTTGATTCTAATCAACCAACTTTCTTTGGGCTAAGGTACAATCTTCTTTAAGATTTGTTGAGCATTTTTCAATTTTTGTCACTTTTTCCTTTGCATTTTGGAATGCTTGAAATTTAAGATTATGCAATGACTTGATTGTAGTCGATCCTATATGTTGGTATAATGATTGAGGAGTATTTTGGCATCGAAAATTATTGATTTGAAGCTCATATTGCTACAAAATTTCTTTTTCCCGTAACTATATTCCTTACAATTTATGGGGATTGAAAACTTGGATTTGTGTTATGGAAATATTGTTAATTTAACCCTATATGGTATATTGATGTTTGAGGAGTCATTTAGTGTAAACATTTATTGATTTGGGGCCCAAACCAAGCTGAAATTTGCTATACTAAATTGAGCTACGGGAATGCACACAATGTATTTTATATATTTCTCAAATGGTTTGTGATTACTTATACTTGACTACCAAAGCTTCCATTCATGAAGTGTGATGATTGATCAATTTGATTAGTAGAGTGCATTTGTGAAGTTAATTGGTGTTATTGTTGATGCTAGAAGATTTGTTCACATTACAATTGTCTCAAGTTTGGAAAACATTTGCACATCTTGAACTCCTATTCTATTTCTTCAATTTGCTTGTGTCATCATTTCCTTAAGTTCTTGTTATTTGCTAATTTGTGTTTTTGAGGTTGTGATAGGCATCTCTTAGTTTAAAACTCTTTGAAATCCATACATCTTCCTTATTGCACACCAAGTGTTTGATAAATTGCCTTTGAGACATCTTTCTTTCTTATCCCTTGGAATTTAGTTAACTTGACTAATAGAACTAAATCCTTTGAAGTGGGAAAGAGTTGGGAAGAACTTGAGTGAGGAATTGAGAGTTTGAAAAAAAGGCAAGAGGGTGAGCTCATTGTGATAAAAGCCAAGAAGAGTACAAGCATGAGTGAAGAGTGACCACTAAATTGAGTGTAAACACGTGAGGGAGTGAAGTGACGAATTTTCCTTGCATTTTCTACTTCAATTTTTTAGGTACTTCTCTTGAAAAAAATTCACAATGGCTAGTTGGAGTGAAAGTGAAGGGTATGACTATGATAAGGAGTCTTGTTACAACGGAACTAATTATGGGGGATATGATGAACATGAATATAACTATGAAGAATATTATTGAGGAAATGAAAATGATCATGAAAATTTGTTTGGTTGTGGAGATGAGTCTTATAGGGATGGCTATGATGAAGGGCCAAGCACAAGTGAAAAAGGATTTATGGGTAAAAATTATGGGCATGATGGGGTTTGTGTTGAAGGACCACAAAAATATTAAAGGAGTGGTGTGAAACCCCAGTCAAAACCAACCTTAGACTAAGGGGGTTGGGATGCATATCATATTTTATTTCATGATTAAATATATTTCTATATGATTTTTTATGTGCTTTGGATTTGAGTTTTATTGTCTTGAAGTCTTGTTGATGAGTATTGTGTGACAAGGGCAAAATGGTAATTTTTGCCCGAGGTGAAAATAGGGAAATAGCTTGTGGATTGAATAGAAAATAATTTTTCTAGGGAAAATATTAGCAAGAGTTGATGTGATTTAGTGGTTAGAGCCTTAGAATTAATTATTGAAGACTAGGGTTCCAATTCCATCATGGAAGCTTTAGCTTGATTTAATTTTATTTTTGCTTAGGGAAGAGTAATTTCGGCCTTATGAGCTTAGAGTAAGGTAGGGATGATGTCCTAAGAGAGAGACATGTTAGGAGCAACCTCATTCTACACCCTTACCTACTCGAATTTCCCAAAGGGAATTCATTTTTCCTTGATCTTTGATTTTTCCTTAATTCTCAACTCATTAGTTTGATCAAGTGATTCTAGCCATTTTCTTTCCAGAAATTTCAGTAAAGTGTTGTGATCTTGTAGGATCAAAATGTCTTGGTAAAAGACTTCTTATGGTCTGAAAAATGTGGAAGAGTTTGTAGGAAGTTCAAAGAGGAAAAATCCCTCTAGTGAGTTGGCTGAAAATTCCCTTTAGCTAGTTCATCTTCCTTCTTGGAATGAGCTGAAATTTTCCAGCTTGTTGTGCCTTCAAAATGTCGACTTTCTTAGCTAACATTCCCTTCCAAATGCTGCCAGAAAAATGTTCTTTAGGATCAGTTTACAATCTGAATTTCTTGGCCATTTTCGGACTGCTCAAAGCTAGAGCAACAACAGGAAAATTCCTGTACAAATCGCCACTTTGAGAGTCCAAAACCAAGCTGTTTTCTTCCAATTTTTGTGCAGCACCTTAGCCATGTTTTTCCTCCATGAAGAAGGCTGGAAACCAGCCTTGAAAACCCCTGAAGTCCCCCTTCAAACCCTCTGCAAGTCGGCTGAAAATGGCAGCAGAAAATCTGCCCAGCGAAAATTTTGGGCAGTCCAAGTTCCAGTTTTGTTTTCTATTTTTCTCCCAGCCGAAACACCAACCTTATTCTACAAAAACCTTCCTTAAACCTCCAGTAGCAGAGGTCCATTGTCCCCCTTAAGCTTCTGCACGAAATTTAGCAATGGCTGTCCAAAAATCTTTCCAACAAATCCCTGCAATTTAGCTTGATTGATTTCCAAAATTCCAGCCACCTTTGTTTAGCAACTTCCCATAATGCATTCCCCAAATAACCAGACTTCTTCTTCACCATTAAGCACCCTAATTTCAGCCACCATAAGCTCCCATAGACCAGCATTAATCCCACCGAAATTCTGCTCAAACAGTCAGCCATGGCAGACTTCCAAAACTCTCTAACAATCAAGATATTCTTGAAATATTTAGTTTTCAAATTCACTTCCTAAAAATATTCTTCAAGGATTGTGACAACTAACCTTTTCTTTTTCCTTCCAAATCAGAGAAACAACTCCCTAAACCCTACAGAAATTCGGCCAGCCTAATTCCCTCAGAATTTTCGGCAGCTACACTACAATCTCTCAATTCCCTTCAATCTCCAAGAACACACACACTACACCAAGAACACCTACTACTTTCTTTCACCTAATACCTCTCCAAATCACTTCAAACTACCTCTAAAAATTCCAAATTTCATCTATTCATTGCTGTGAGTCCATCCGTACCATTTTTAACATCAAACTCCAAAATCCAACTTGCACTTTTGGATAAAAAAAACTAGAAATTTTGTGAAGGCTTAAGAACACCTTCAAGGTAGGTTTGTTCTAACAACTTCATCTTCTCCAATCTTGATCTCTAGTGAAAATATATATGAATAAACATGCTAATGCTCTCTCTCTCTCTCTCTCTCTCTCGGCCGAACCACTTACTTACTTGGCCGAATGGTTTCTTCTCCATGGCCATGCTTCCTTCATCTCCTTTGGACGGATTTAGGCATCTAGGGGTTGAGATTCTTTCGAAACTACTTCAAGGAATTCATCAATCAAGTAAGCCGTTTTAACCCTTCTTTTAAATTCTAGATTCATGTTTCTAGGATGATGTTGATGGAAGATGGATTGCGGATAAGATTTGAGTATGTGTTGTTGTGCTTGAAGCATGAGTATATGTATGATTGTGAAGGAGATGGGATTTATGCATGGAAGGATTATATTGGTTGGTTGTATGTTGAATTGAGGTTTGATACATGTCATAGGTAGTATTTGTGTTAAAGCATGCTAGAGATTATGTCACCATTGGTGAATAGGATTTTTATTCATGATGGATTGGTAAAGCCATGATCATATTTATGCTAGTAGAGGTTAGATAATGGCTTGATAAATTTAGATCTATTCTTATATGAAAGATTTGGTCGATTTGATGAATTGAAGGATTGTATATGTCCTTGATTGTGGTTAGCCATAGAAGTATGATCATGATCTAGTTGTCCTTAAGCTAATTTTTATTTCATGAATAAAATATTTCATAATGGGATTTTGCTAGTAATTTCCAAAAAAACCCTAGGAGGGGTAAATTTGGATTATTATATATAATAAGGATATTTTAGTCAAATAAATAATAGCTTTTGCTAGAAAAATAAAATATATAGATATTATATATAAAATGATAATATCAAATAAAGCCTTTTATGGAAATAATCATAATTAATAAAATATTTATTACTAAAAATTTAATTATTATCTTTTAATAAAAACCCATTAAAAATTTATTTATTATCTTTCAAGCAAGATTCATTAAGTTTATTTTCAACTAATTTTAGTTATCAATTATTTTCTAACAACTAAATTATTAATAAATCATTATTTTACCTAATTCCACCTAGGACTTTTCATCAAATACACTCTAAATTATTTTAGCAAGATTTAAACCTTTAACTTATTAATACCTATTTCCCAAACTCTAATTATTTTAATATCAAACTAGATTTATTTTATAAACCCTTTTATTTATTATCGAGCCTTAAAGCTTGGGACACTAGGGACATGATTGTAGTAAGTTGAGTTAGTTTTATTTGTGAAAGTGAATCTTTAGCTTAAGTTTGATTATGGTTTGTATTTACTCCATGCAGGGTTAGGTCAGCTGTTGGAGACCTTTGTTGTGAGCAAGGATTAGGTAAGCTCCTGCATAAAACCTGTTGGATGAAAAATGATTTTTTTTTTATGGCAAGCTAAATATAGAATGCATGGTCACTCATTTCTGTAAGGCAATTGAGGATTATTTCCATTCTCGTTTCAGACAAATAAATTATTTGCAAATCAAGGGGTGGTTTTACTCAAAACCTAAAATTCTTTCTAAAACCAGTTTTGCCCCAAACTCTGGAAAACCTTAATTGCCATTTTCAAATGGAACTATGTTTTGTTCATTTTTCCCAAGTGGGATATGTTATGTTGAGTACTCAACAGTGTTAGACTGGTAGTACTGGTTTTGAAGAGCAAGAGTGAGTCTTCTGGCAGGAGGCCTCATTCAGAAGATGAATTCAACTCAGAGGAACGTCAGTACTACTTAGTCATGCCGGTCCGAGCTAGCAGTGTTCTTTTCAGTCAAGTGACTGTGTTTTGCCGGAATGGACACCCGGTTGTTGTTTGGGTATAGAGAAGGAGGAGTATCTTGCCCGGTAGACCGATCACCTACCTTTTGTCAGTCTGCACAAAGCGTGGCATTCTGACTGGCAGTATGCACAAAGTGTGGCATACTGACCATGTGGACATGACCACCCTTTTTGAGTGGTTGATTTTATTGTACCTGTATGGTTTGAAAGCCAAAATGCCACTCTTGTTTTTGAACATCATTCATTGCTTGCCAGTATTTCTTTTGTCAGTCTGCACAAAGTGTGTCATTTTGACCGTTGAATGGTTATGGGGCCTAACGTGTGGTAACCCATGACCACCTTTATGAGTGGTTGATTTTATTGTGTACTTGTATGGTTTCAAAAAGAGGAAAACACCACTCTTTCTTTTGACTAATGTTTATTGCTTGCCAATATTTCTCTTATAAAGATTTCACACTTTGCATCCACGAACTGTTTTCACTGAACACCCAAAGCACACACGGACTTACTGAGATTTCTGTCTCATCACCTTTTTCGTGGGGATGAGTAGCTAGTGTTATCTACCTTGGAAGAGAATGTTGTCTTTTATTTTTATGTATTTCTTTGGGGAGTTGAGAGTGGATGATTTTATTTATGGATTTGTTTTTCTTTTGGGAATTCTTGGATTCATTCTGGGTTTTAATAAATTTTAAGTTAAAGTATTATTTTTATTCTGCTATTTTAGTTGTGTAACCTAGTTATAAAGACCCCTTGTCCTTTGGACGGGGCGACATCCCTGGCCCTGGCGGGCCTAAGTAGCGGGGTGTTACAAGTGGGTTGTAAATGAAAAAAGAGAGGGAGTATGGGTGCTATACTTATTCAAGCTATACACACACTTCCTATGATTGTCTAAGAAGATCCAAGTTAAGGGAAATGAGTGCATTACAAAATTCTCTCAATAGTGGTTTGAGAAGAAAGCAAGATTATATTTGTTCTACTTATTGGGATTATGACTAAAACACGTGTGATTGTCCAAGAAGGAAAAGTCAAGGAAATAGAGATGAGTTGCAAAGAAGTGAAGTGAGCCCTTGTGAGTATTGTTCCAACTATGAACACACTTCACCTGCTTGTCATTAGAAGTCCTTTAGTTTGTAATGTAGCCGATTGAACAATATATTTGAGATGTGGGAGAAACAATATGAGGAAAAGAATAGAGAGGAGCAAGGGGTTCAAATGGGTGAACAAAAAGAATTACATGGCTTTGAGAATAAGGAGAAGCTATAAAGGAAAGCCAAAGGCCAAGAAATGCTCAATCAAAATGATGAAGTACTATATGAAGAAGTTGGAAAAAATGTTGATAAGCTTAATGAGGAGCTTAGTGATGATGATGAAGAAGACGTAGATCCATTAAGTTCAATAAATGGGGTGCTTAAGGAATATTACAACATTCAATTCTTTCTAGAGGATGAGTCAAACCCATTGAGAGTGATAGAAGAGAATGCTCAGGATGGAGTTGAGCAAAATGGAGTAGAATTTGATGAAAAGAAAATACATTCAAGGAATAAGGTAGAGGGAGAGCAAATGCATGATATGGATGAAGGTTTCCAAAGTGTTTCAAGTACTTATGAAGTGGGAGAAAGCTGACATCTATGAGAGGAGAAAAAGAGGAGTTGGCTAGAAGTGGTGCAAAAGCAAATGAAAATGAGTGAAATTAGTAAGGATGAAGTATCTAGTTCAACTTCACAAAATTGCATCAAATCTAGTGGAGGAGATAGAGTAGATGGAAGAGATGGGGATACACTTTAGAAACCATGTGCATTAATTGGTGTTATGAGAAAAATTGATGAAGCTTGTGTGATTGAAAGAAAAGAGGATTTACAACGAGAAAATATTTTCTATTCAAGGTATCAAATAAAAAAAAAAACCCATGTAGCTTGATTATTGATGGAGGGAGTTATAAAAATGTGATTAGTGCTACATCTTCCATTGGGAATGGAGACCTTGAAACATCCTAAACCTTTTAAGCTTCAATGGTTGAACAATTGTGGTGAAGTAAAAGTGAACCAATAAGTCAAGGTTACAATTGTCACAGGGGGATATAAAGATGAGGTGATGTGTGATGTGTTTCCCATGCATGTTGGACATATATTGTTAGGAAGGCCTTGGCTATATGATTGGGAGGTAGTTCACCGTGGAAAGAAATACACTGACTCTTTATATAAGGATGGAAAGAAATTCATACTTTACCCTATGTCCCCTAGTGAGATTGTAAAAGATCAAAATATATTGAAGGAGGAAGATAACAAGAGAAGAGAACAAAAAGAGAGGGAAAAGCGATAGAGGGAAAACAAGAGCAATAGGGGAGAGAAAATGAGAGAAGAACAAAAGAAGAAAAAGAGAGGTTAGAGCTCCAAACACAAGCAAAAACAAAGGAGGAGAGAGTGAAAACAAGAGTGCCAACTTGGGTTTGGAGAGATGAAAACAACAAGAGGGAGGAAAAAGAGCGAAGTAATGTGAGAGTGAAAATTTGGGTTGAGAAGTAAGGAAACAAGGCATGGGTTGTGGAACAAAAGCCTGGAATTTTACTTTCACAAAAATTCTCTTGTTTAAATTCTTATGCAAGGAAACTAGTACAAGCAGCAAGGTGCATCGATTCGAGGACGAATGATCTCAAAGAAGGGGAAAATGATAAAAATCTATCCATGAAATAAGGAATATCTAAAGAAGGGGGATGGAAAGTCAACACGTGCTTCAAATCTCCATAGAAACATTTAACATTCAAGAATTTTTGGGAGAATTTTCAGGCCATCCAAGCATACAAGCCAAGAGTTAAGAAGATTATGAAGAGATGGATAGTAAAAGATGGGCCAAAGAATGCACAACACAAGTAACAATCCATGTGAAGGATCATGCCAATCTTTAAACAAGGATTGAAGGCCAAATGAGTATCAAGAAGAGCTCAAGAAGACCAATATTTCATTTGGAGGATTAAGAAAATACAGAAAAATAGAATGGAAGTCTAAAGAGCATGTTTTGAAGTGCAATAAAAGAGAGACGGTGACCAGAATGCACCTGGCGCCTAGTCCACACTAGAGCAGGGTTTTATTTCCAGAACACATTTGGTGCCAGGTCCACCCAAAGCACCTGGTGCCAGGTCCATTCGGGCCCTGCCCTGTTTTCTTGAATGTTTTTGTTTTGTTCTATTTTGTTCCCAATTAAATTCTCATGACTTTTATTTTGTTTTAAACTATTTTTAAGACATGTAGTAGGGCCTCAAAACATGTATTAAGGCCATTTATAATTTAGGTTTAGTTAGTTAAGTAGTTTCGGTCAAGGCCACTATAAATATGCCATTATAACTCTTGTAACACAACTTTGGTATTTTTATGAAGGAAATTTAGATTTTTCTCTCTAGAGGAAGAGTTCTTGAGGGTGATCGTCTTGGGTGATGTCCATTAAACATCAAGACTAAATCTAAGAATTTAGTCCCACCTTTGATCGTGTCTTTAAATCTTAAGAAATAATCTAAACTCCATCTCTATTATATATGCTAGGTTGCCTAGTGTGTTTGATAAGATTGAGTTAGATGCCTTTAAATTCCTATCCTTGGTGTTGTTAAGGTGTTTTTGAAGTAGGCTAGATTCATTTTTATGCAAGAGTGTTAATTTTTTTGCATTTTGATGTTCTTGTTTGTGAGTTTGATAGGTTTCTTGCTCTTGAGTTTAATCCACCTTGTTGGAGCTTCCTAAGATCATATCAAGTTTTCAAGAAATGCACATTCTTTATATTATTTCTTTGATAATAGATAACTCTCAAAACCATTAGCAATAATAGAAATAGTTAAGCTCTTAGAAAAACTAACAGAGCTTCGTAGGAAGATTAAGAGCATTCTAAGTTAAGTGTATAACCATCACGAATCAAAACTTCCTAAATTGGTAATCATCTAGAAAAAAGTTCCACCGATAGGATGGCAACTGATTCACACTACCTACGACAATCTAGTGTTAAAAATCTCCAACGTAGGTTAGTCGATCCTAGCAAATACCTGAGGCTTTTAATTCTACTATTCTATTAGTTCTACATACATGTGGAAAACCATTATGTTGGGGGTCATGCTTAGAACGACATGAAGAAATTCACTACCTCTATTGAGAGTTGTGATGGAAGCGATAGGGTCGTTGGAACCCCTCTCCCACTTAATATTTTATTTAAAATAAAGTTTTAGGCCAAAAAACATTTTCTATAATCTATAGTTTCATTAACTTTAGTAAAAAACTAAAATTCAATATTATTTTCTATGTTAAGGATTAAATCCTTTGAGAAAATAAACTATGAATTTATTTTTCTATTCTAAGTTAATAACCAAGTAAAACTTTATTAAATAACCTTAAGTTCAACATTATTCTCTATGTCAATGATTAAACCCTCTAAGAGAATAAACCATGAACTCTTTTATTTTTAAAGTTTCTTAGATCAAAACATTTTATCAAAAACCGTTCTTTGTAGTGAGACTTTGGTCTTACAAGAACTTACGCATTTGATCCCAAAAATAAAATAAGAATGATAACAAAAGCAAACCTTTTCATGCTCAAACGATTCATTTATTCCTAAGTGGCCAAATAATGGATTAAACATCATGAATTAAAAATTAATGATCTTGTTTAATCCTAAAGTGGTTCTATCCTTTACTACTCATTTTCATGCAAATTATTCATCCATAGATAAGTAAATCTATTGCAGAAAATTAACCTCATACAATGGTTTCAAAACATGATTACATCTAGGGAAAATTGAGGTATAGAACATCAGTAGTGCTCTCCATTTTCTTGGACAAAATTATGCAAATTCGCCTGGTCCATTGGGCCTTCCTGGCACCGGGTCTGCTCTGTTTCTCCAAAACCTCTGGGTGGGTAGAGTGGATCTAGCACCTAGTCTAATTAGCCCACTTGGCGTCAAGTCTGTTATGGAGTTCACTGATTTTTGGAAAAATCCTGCTTTTCAGCCATTTTTCACCCCTTAACAATTCCAACAATCAAGTTCTTCAGTCCCTAAAATTTACATGTTAAAAAGAACTTAAAACCAGGTATAAAAATATGCCTTTACAAGAACCTATGCCTCTAACTACAAGGCATACAATGAATCAACTTAAAACCGGATAAAACGATGTGAAAACCATTAGAGTATATGATCCTATCCCTCTAATCACGAGGTGTACTTGAACTCTTGACACCAATGTATGAGGGATCACATGAAATCACAAAAGATTCTTTTTTAACAGTAAAGGAACCACTTTTTCCAATTTTTAACCCTAGTACATGCTCCTAGATAAAAATTATGGCTTTGATACCACTTAAAGAATCAAAACGGAAAACATCAAATAAAGCACAGCGAAAAATTTTTCGGTTTTCCGAGCCACATCTAGGAGAGAGTTCTTACTTTTCTTTATTGGTCGTGGATTAACCAACTAGTGGTCAGGTTGCACTGGAACTTGCATTGGAAGGGGAGAAGAAGGCGTCTGCGGTTCGATCGATAATCCCACAAATTTTTTACTCCTATGCATCAAGTGTCTCCAAGCTTTCTATATTCGTCTTCTAGAGTGTGACTCTACCATGCTCTTGGGATAGCTTGGTGAAAGCTCCTTCTTTAGATAATCAAGATACTCTCCAAGAGAGAAAGAAGAGAAGAACATACAACGAGAGAAAGGAAGAGATGGCACACCAGAGAGAAAAGAACCCCAAAAAAAGTTAGTAATTTTTTCTATCTTTTCCCTCTTATTTTTGGCCATCCTTAGGGCTTCCTCAAGCCCTAATGGCCGAAAATCATCAAACCCTACTGGGCTTGGTGCTGTACTCATAAATCAGTCCAAGATTGACCCAATCTTCTTAATTAATTAATTATCTTTTCTGGCTTCATTAAATATCTAAGACTAATTATTTAATTCTAATTAGACTCTTAATATATGCCAACATATATCGGCCAAATTAATTAATTTATTCCAGTCTAATTCTCTTAATTAATTAATCATCTTTTCTAGGCCTTATTAAAACCCAAGACTAATTAATAAATTTTAATTAGACTCTTAGAATAAATTTTATTTCTCTTCCAAATAATTATCCATCAAGCCCAGATTGTGTCTAAACAACACCAAGGTAACTTTAGGTACTCCAGGAACCAAGAGACATATTATTCATGGCTGCTAAAATGACCAAAATATCCTTACTATTAAATATCTACATTTTACCATTTTAAACATTTCTATTTATCACCATATGAAAATATTGACCCCAAGAAAAATATTACTAAAGCAATGTCTCCGACCTATAGGTGAAATAACGGAAATACCCCTCTATGTAACAGCAACTATGCGACAGGATAAATGTACTAACTCTTATCTTAAAGACATCGACCATCCTTAGATATCTAGTCTGATAATCCATGACTCACTTGAATGTACTTGCTTATCATTGGAAGCTACCATAAAAGCACACATTCTAGAGTAACTTTCCTAGGGCCTTGGATCATTAGATTATCCGGATAATCACTAGGGGGTGATTTAACTTCAGTAAGTGAAGCATAGAATTTTCATTGCATGAGTCTGACTTAACTAATTAGAGTAATACAGCAAACATACAAGGATATTGATCTCACATAAGAATTCTCACCCAATATACATCAAAGTTTGAAACCCTAGCTCTGCTAGGCCACAAAGTCATACTCAAGTATGAAGGTATCCGTCTACGCTGTAGCAATAATAGTCTAGTCTATATAATTATAGTACTTTAAGAGAGACTACTACTGCAAGCCTAGTTCTACATATCCGAAATAAGCTTATGCCAATGATTTGAATGAACTACTCAGTGATTCAAGGTAAATTATTCCTTATTGGAACTCATGGCATAATAGTCTTACCTTGATGAAATGCTAAGTTATATAAAAAGACTAAGAACTCAATTTTACTTGTTTGACAAGTACCCATTGTCTATACCTTATTGTGAAGAACGACCTAACACATAGACTATTACTTGTCATTCTTGGACCTTAAATGTGTAATAATATAAAAAATAAACTAAATTGAATGAATAAATATTTTATTACAATATGTTTACACAGAATATATAGTCTTTGAGGGCATGCTTTCCAATACTTAGCTCCTGCCTCAACCTCTTAACAAATTGCCTCGCTCGATTTTGTTCAGTATCCACTAACCTTTAACAGTACTTCGACAACTTATTAAATTGAACAGCATACTGTGCCACAAACATATTCCTTACCGAAGGTTCTAAAACTCATCTTCCCTTTTCTCAACAATCTATTTTGGTATGCATGCAGCCTGGAAAACCTTTTTGGATTTAGCCCAAGTCCATTCCTGATATGTCATCTCCAAATTTTTCTGTACACGCTACCACGATGCACGAGCTGGTCCTCTTAGCCTAAAAGCTACAAGTTTAACCATTCTTTTTTCTGCATATTATAGTGTGGCAAAAATGTCCTCCATTTGCTCCACCTACTGCTTTGCCATTTGATCCTACTCTACTGCACCCAAAAAAGGATGAGGCTGAAATTTAAGAAAACTCTCTAAAGCTTTATCCTCTCCTTCTGGATTTCTTCATTTCACTAAGGTTTTGCAGAATGTCAGTCATCTTATCGACTTCTTGCACTATTTTCACCTCAGTGGGTACCCCAGATTTTACCCCTTGATCAGGCTTGTATTCACCTTCTTCATTTGGTGTTAATAGCTGGGACCATCATATTTAGAAGCCAAAGGCTCTGGCTCTATGACTCTCCTGCTAGTTATGGCAACTGTTGCTTTGGGGCCATTCTATTAGTAACATGCTCAAATAATGAGTTATACAACAAAATTCTAAAGAATTATTATAGAAAAGCATATCAAAATGTATGAACCATTCAAAGTATAGTCATAAATGGAATATAGGTAAGCTTTGCGTAAAAGCTAACAACTTTTAAAAAGGTGACACCAGGATGCCCTTATTTGCAAAAAACTTTTATAGTAAAGCAATAAAACGTGAATGAGTTTCTAGTACGTAGACTTATTAAAAAACAAAAGGTAACTAGTCTTCAAAGTATGCTAAAATCTTGGATCCCTACTCCTCATCGAAGTCTTCAAAATTGGTCTCATAAAACCATCCCCCAGTATTCCTAGAGAAATCAATTCCTATACTATCTACAAAAATAAAGGTCATAGGTTCCTTCTTCGGTCCCCTTAAACCCTCTCTGACCTCAATGATTTGGTTGTGGTATATTAGGATCTCTTTGTAGGGATTCATAATCTATTTCTCATAGGTCATCACTATATGCTGTGAAGTTAATTACTAGAATAGGCTTAAAGGATCAATGGAAAAACTTCAAAGGAAAAAATGCAGAGGAAAATTTTAGTTTTTCTTAGCTATATCTAGGAGAGAGTACTTATTTTTTCTTATTAGTCGCCAATTAACCAAGGAAGGGACGGATTGCACTAGAACGTCTTCTTATGTTAGAGGGGGAGAAGGAGGCGCCTGCTATTCACTTGGAACTCCCACCAATCTTCTACTCCTACGCATCAAATGTCTCCAAGCAACTTCTCTTCATCCTTCGAAGTACGATTCTACCTTGCTCTTGGTATTAGCTTGGTGGGAGTTCGTTTTGGATAATCAAAATACACTCTACTATAGAAAGGGAAGAGAAAGGATGAAAAACCAGAGAAGGAGGAGAGGAGATGACATACACTAGAGAGAAGAAAATTCTAAAAAAAAATGTCCTCCTTTTTTTCCTTCTCTTCTTGTCACTATATACGACCAGGCAAGGGCTTTCTTAAGCCCTAATGGCTGAAAAATAAGAAGCCCTAATGGGCTAGGTGATGTGCTCAAAAACTAATCCAAGATTGCCCCAATCGTCTTAATTAATTAATTATCTTTTTTGGTCCTCATTAAATTTCCAAGACAAATTAATTAATTTTAATTGGACTCTAATAATATGTTAACATATATCAACCCATTTAATTAATTTATTACAGCCCAATTCTCTTAATTAATTAATTATCTTTTCTAGGCCTTATCAAAACCCAAGAGTAATTAATTAATTCTAATTAGACTCATAGAATAAATTTTGTTTCTCTTCTAAATAATTATCTGTTAAGCCCAGATTGTGTCTAAACAACACCAAGTAACTTCGGAGACCAAGAGACATATTATTCATATCTACTAAAATGACCAAAATGCCCTTACAATTAAATAGCTGCATTTTAAATGCCCTTACTATTAAATAGCTGCATTTTATCATTTTAAATATTTTCATTTATTACATATGGAAATATTAACCCTAAGAACAATATTGTTAAAACAATGTATCCAACCTACAGGTGAAATGACAAAAATACCTCTCTATATAACACCCATCAATGAGACAGGATAAATGTACTAACACCCATTACAAAGACATCTACCATCTTTAGATCTTTAGTCCGATAATCCATGACTCACTTGAATATACTTGCTTATCATTAGAGGTTAACCAAAAGCACACATTCTAAAGTCATGTTCCCAAGGCCCAGGATTATTAGATTACCCTGGACAATCACAAGGGGGTGATTTGACCTCACTAAGTGAAGCATAGAAACTCTATCAGATAAGTCCATCTTAACTAACTAGAGTAATACACCTAACATACAAAGATATTGATCTCACAAAAAAAATTTCACCCAACATACATCAAAGAATAAAACCCTTTCTTTGCCAGACCATTAACTTATACTTAAGTATGAAGGTATCCATCTACATTGTAGCAATAATAGTATGGTCTCTACAATTATAGTACTTTAAGAGACACCACTATTACTGGTACAGTTCTATGTATTCGAAATACGCTTATGCCAATGATGTGAGTGAACTACTCACTGATTCAAGGTAAACCATTCCTCATTCAAAATTATGGCATAATAGTTTTACCTTGATAAAATGCTTAATTCCATCAAACGACTAAGAACTTAATTTTACTTGAATGACAAGTTCCCATGGTCTATACCTTATTGTGAAGAATGGCCCAACGCATAGACCATTACTTGTCATACTTCAACCTTTAAATGTTCAATAATATAAGAAACAAACTAAATTGAATAAATAAATATTTTATTGCAATATGTTTACATAAAATATAAAGTCTTTGAGGGCATACTTTCCAAAAATCTCCCACTTGCACTACAAAGACTAAGAAAGTCCATAAGTACCTACCCCAATAACATCTAAGTGGCTGCAAAATACCTTTTTTGTCAGAGGGTTGGTAAAGGGATCTGCTAGATTGTTAACAGAGGAAATCTAATTGACCACAATCTTCTGTTTTTGGTTGAACTCTCGGATAAGGTGATACTTCCTTTCTATGTGCTTGCCCTTCAATGGTTTCGAGGTTCCTTATGTTATGATACCGCTCTAGAGTTATCACAATAAATGGTGGCAGGCCTACCCATGTGTGGTACTACTCCAAGTTCTATGACGAACTTCCAAAGCCACATAGCTTATTTAGAAGTTTCTAAAGCAGCAATATACTTAGCTTCTATGGTAGAATCAGCAATGCAAGATTGTTTGATACTTCTCATTGAAATAGCTCCTCTAGACAAAGTGAAGACATATCCACTAGTAAATTTTATTTCATCTTTATCTACTTGGAAGTGGTAGGAACCAAATCATCAGCATGATATACAAGCATATAATCTCTCGTTTCATTGAGATATTTCCGTATATGCTTTACGGTTTGCCAGTGAGCTTCCCCTGGGTTTAACTGATATCCACTAACCATGCCTACTACAAAGTTGATATCTGGCCTAGTACAAAGCATAGCATATATGAGATTTCTCACAGCCGAAGCATAATGGATCCTGCTCATTTTCTGCTTGTCCTCCTATATCTGAGGATATTGCTTGGAAGATAAGGATAATACATGTCTAAAGGGTATAATAGCCCATCTATATTAATCTATGTTGTATTTGACCAATATATTGTTAATGTAAGCAGACTAGGATAAGACTAACATTCTTTGATTCCTATCTCTAAGAAGCTTAATGCGTAGAATGTAGTAAGCTTCTCTCGTGTCTTTTATGCTAAATTGACTAGATAGCCAAACTTTAACAGATAACAACATCCCTACATCATTTTCAATGAGTAGAATGTCATCTATATAAAGTACGAAGAAAATCACTTTACCACTGTCTAATTTCCTATACACACATGATTCAACAATGTTGTGAATGAAACCATAAACTTTCATGGTTTCATAAAAATGCATGTTCCATACCCGTGAAGCTTGCTTAAGTCCATAGATGGACTTCTTAAACTTACTGACCATTTATTCATAACCTCTAGCAACAAAATCTTCTGGCTGGGACATAAGATAGCCATTTAAGAAGGTCGTCTTGACATCCATATGCTATATCTCGTAGTCATAATGACATACGATGGCTATGAAAATTCGAATTGACTTAAGCATGGCTACTGGTGAAAAGATTTCCTCAAAATGAATCCCTTCTTTCTGAGTATAACCTTTAGCAACCAGCCGTACTTTCTAGGTTTCAACCTTTCCATTTGCACCTCTCTTCCTCTTGTATAACCACTTACATCCAATAGGTTTTATCCTATGAGGCGCAGTGACATGATTCCAAACTTGATTGAGGTACATGGACTCAATCTTAGCATTCATGGCTAGCTGCCATTTGTCTGTATTAGCATCAACGATGGTCTCCTCATATCTAGTGGGATTTAGTTCCCGATGATCAGAGACTAGATTATACATCTTTTCAGTCCACCTTTCTAAAACTCTTGGGATCCTCCCACTACAATGAGGCTCAATTTATATAGGAATCTCCAATAGAAATCATTTCTCTTGGTTCCTACATTAGGGTGTTAGAAGTACCTGAAGTTGAATAAGTGACCAACTACTCTTCTAACTGTATTTTGCTTGAACCCGTGGTAGATAAAACTTGTCCATTGTCTAAGTATCCAGCATTAGTACTAACAAGTACATTATGCTCTTAAGGATGATCGAAATATCCACCTCTTGTTCCTTTTGGATATCCAATGAAGTAGCATAACTCTAATCTTAGTTCTAGCTGACTTTCTTTTGTCAGCACATAAGTTGGACAATCCCATATCTTTAGATGGTTCAGACTAAGCTTTCGTCCAGTCCACATCTCATAGGGTATCCTAGGTATTGACTTGAAAGGTACCAAGTTCAAAATATTTGCCGTTGTTTCTAAAGCATACCCCCAAAAGGAAATAGGAAAAGAAGCATGAATCATCATGCTTCTAACCATTTCTATCAAAGTTATATTTCTTCTCTCAGCTACTCCATTCTAAAGGGGAGTCCCAGGCGTAGCTAACTGAGATACTATGCCATGATGTACTAAGTAATCCTTAAACTCACCGAGGAGGTACTCTCTACCACGATCCGATCTCAAAGTTTTAATTAATTTACTTGTTCAACGCTCCACTTCAACCTTTAACTCTTTGAATTTATCAAAAGAGTCAAACTTACATCTCATCATATAAATGTAACCAAAATGAGTGTGATCATCTGTGAAAGTGATGAAGTACTCGCAGCCTCCTCTAGCTAGTGCAGTCATCGGACCACAAACATCTGCATGAACTATTGCTAGTATTTTCATGGCTCTATCCACCTTTTTACTAAAGGATATTTTGGTCATTTTACCTTTAAGGTAAGATTCACACTGAGGTCATTCTTCCAGTCTTAATGAATCTAAAGGCCCATCATGGATTAACAATTGAATCTGATTGGGATTTGTATGTTCTAATCTTAGATGCCACAAATTTGAGTCATTTGATATGGAATTTTTCTTTTTATTATCATGTTCAGTTTGAATATTATTTACTTGATTTCGAATAGGATGTATATAAAAAAGATTCCCATACATGTTTCCTTTACAAATTAAATTACAATCTCTACTAATGGAAACACCAGAATGGAAAGAAATATAATATCCTTGATTCATCAATTTGGAAACTAAAATCAAATACTATTTGAAATGAGAAACATATAAAATATCTTTTAAAATCAACTTCCTATAACAATCAAAATTAAGCTCAAGATCTTCTACTGTTTCAACCTGTGTTCTTTCTCCATTGCCTACTTGAATTCCATGCTCACCCTTACGGAGTCTCTTTGTCCTTCTAAATCCCTGCAAAGATTTATAGACATGGTTAGTGGATCCAGAATCAACTATCCAGGAGGATGTTGATCCAACCATCAAAATAGTGTCAAGGTATAGAGCAATACCTGATGTAAACTTGGCTAAGAAGTCCGCACAATCTTTCTTCCAATGCCCCTTCTTGCTATACTTGCAACATTTACCTTTGGGCTTCACGTTAAGCTTGGCCTGACCAAATACTATGGGCTGGTCCCTTGTAGTGTTTTGGACCTTCTTCTTCTTGAATTTCTTAGGTTGTACCTTAATTCCAGAAGAAGAAGTAGAATAAGAGACCTAAACCTTTTACACGAGCTTCTTGATCTTCTATGTAGCCTAGAGCTCTTTCATAAGCTTCGTGAGATTCATATCTTACCTGTTCATGTTGTAGTTCAACTTGAACTGAGAATATGATTCAGGTAGAGTTTCAAGAACCATGTCAATTTGTCTCTTAGGGTCTATTGCCTTGCCTAGGACCTTGGCTTCCTCGAAGTAAGCAATCATCTTGAGCGGATGTTCTTGAACAGATGCCTCCTCAGCCATCCTAGTGTTCATGATTACCCTAAGAGCTTCCTACCTTGTGGACTGGCTCTTTGCTGGGTATCTCAGGCTCGTATCCCATAAGACGCAATGGAAAATAAATTGAGATACCCTTCTAGGACTCTTATATGTGTGGAAAACAAGACATAACGACAATAAAGGCAACAGCTTTTACCTTTGGGTGATTGTGCAAAGAACAGAATTTTCTTTTTCAAGTTGAGGCGCGATCCAGCAATCCTCGTGATTAACACCTCCACGTGAGTTGAACGTCTACCCACTATAACCACAGTGTGTGATTATCTCTAATAGTAATCTACACAGAGAAATACTCAAGCACGTAGTTTTATGTGCTAGCAGAAATTCTAAGTGGCAGCTAGGGTTCCTCTTCAAGATCAAATCGAGAGAGAAGAAGAGAAAAAAAATTCGTGGCTGTTGTTTCTTTTTGTGTGTTGTTCAACTATTGGCTAGGGTTTTTCATGTGTTATTAGCTACCATATACCACATGAAATTTCCTTCCTAAAATAGAGAATTCTAATCCTATTAGAATTCCCTAATTGTAATTGGAAACATCAAGTTCTCACAATTATAACTTGTACCACAAATTATAACAAATTATAATTTGTCTACAACAACTTTTCTTTCTCTCAATCAACCCCACAATGTTATCAAATAACATCTTGAGTATATAATCCGCTATTGTGTGTGACCTATTAGGTTTCCTAGTCAATTGGTAGAGAACATGAATTAATCCAAACGTCTTTGAGATTAATAATCCTCAATTAATTAAAATCAATCCTATTAATTCTAATTAGGATTGGTTTAATAATTCATTAATTAATAAACCCATATTTCCAGATCATGAGCGGTTTCTAGCAATAAATCATGACCACCCAAGAGTCCAGGAAGTCAAGTGGCTTAACATGAACCCTTCAATAACAAACTTCAGTACAATTAACTCCTTTCACCATACAATATCTTATTCGGTTTGGAGTACGGAATTAGAGCCAACTCTCTCCAGAAATAATTCTGGCCCGAATACAATAGTACTTGTACCAGGAACCCACTACTCTAGATATGTATCAATTGGAACTATTTTCAATACACAATCGCCTTGTCCAAGGACTTTCTGAGTAGTAATTCTTACAAGTGGCCGTGAGATATTTGCCCCTACTATTAGGAGTGGTGAATCCTTTATTGACCCTCTCAACTACTTTTGTTTACCTCACAATGTACCCAATATCTATCCCATAGGCGGCCCTCGATCGAGCTCCGGAGATTAGAATCAAAGTACAAAGCTCAGCAAACAAAGTACCTTGGAGATCTCAAGTCTAAGGATATTTGCACGTTTGCTATATTGAGATTATATCACTGGCACTAAATAGTTATTCATATGATTATCTCAAAGCTAGGTCATCCATGTTGGATTGTATGCCCTCTTAGACTAGGTTTCTGATGTAAAATCGAATATTTTAATGAAAGAATTTATTTTCAGAAATTGTTTGTGAATTTACTTTTTGTTTATGCACGATTTTCGTTTGGAACAGACCCATTGTTTAAATAAGTGATCCATGTGAATGGTGGTCTTTCATAGTAAGGTATGGATCATGGGTTATTTAACACATAAACATTTTTTCTTAACCTATTGATGAGACTGGGAACCTCATCATGTTTAGGTTATTATGTTATGAATTCCAAATGGGGAATGGCTTGCCTTTAGCCAGTGGGTAGTCCACTCACTTCATGACATAAGCGTATTTCGAATACGTAGAACAAGATCTGTAGTAGTGGTTTCTCAAAGTACTATATGGTAGAAACCTAGACTACTACCACTACAGCATAGACTAGTATTCTACGACTTGAGTATGAGTTGGTGGTCTGGCGAAGCTGGAAGCATATACTTTGATTTGTTGTAGTTGAAGTTCTATCGTAGGGCCAATATACTTGCATGTTGGGTATGTGTGACTAGTTAGTTAAGATAGACTTATACAAGATAGTTTCTACACTATATCGCCCCTTGTGGTTGTCCGAATGGTCTAAATTATCCAGGGCCCTGGAAAACATGACTTGAATGTTTGCTTTAGGGTAGCTCCCTTGGAAAGCGGAAACACTCTAGGAAGTCGTGGATCATTGGACTAGAAGCCTAAGGATGGTAGATGTCATTTAGAGGGGTGTTAGTACACTTCTTCCTCTCTAAATGTACGGCGATGTGTAGAGGGGTATTTTAGTCATTTCACCTGTAGGTCGGAGACTTTACGAATGCAGCATTGTCCTTGGGGTCAATATTTTCTTATGGTGATATTAGGAAATATTTAAAATACAAAATACAGCTATTTATATAGTAGGGGTATTTTGATCATTTTAGCAGCCAAGGCGATGTGTCTTTTTGGTCCTCGGGATAGCCTGTAAGTCCTAACTACTTTTGGGTTGAGGAATTGGTCTTAGTTGAAGTGGATTTTATTTTATTCAGGAAGTCTAATTTATTATTAGACTGGAATAAAAATAAATAAATAAATAAAATAGGAGTTGAGAGAAATTAATTATCTAGTTTAATTGGTTAATTAATTATTCAGGGCCTAGGTCCAGTATGAATAATTAAGAAATTAACTTGGGCTTAAACTAGGGGAAATAAATAATGTTTAATTATTTATTGGGTTATTTATATAGGCCCAAGAAATAAATAATTAAAGAATAATTATTATGGATCATTTAGGCTCATTAATTATTTATTAGGTTACTTATGTAAGCCCAGGAAATAAATAATTAATATTTATTATTTTGGGCCTTTTGGGTCCAAGAAAAATAATAAATATTTTTCTGGCCCAATAGCTTGGACCTTAAGGTTTTTTCCAGATACGGTTAAGAGGAGTTTAGGGTTAGGCCAAACTGATTCTCAGGATAACATCCGGGTGTTTTGAAATCCCGGGGATATGTTTATCAGATATTGAGAGACCTAGTTTTGGTGAACTGATAAAACAACTCTTTGAGAAAAGAAAAACCTAATTCCCTTTACACACAAGAGTGCCTCTCTCGTGTATCTCTCTCTGGCAGCTCTCTCACGTCTCCCTCTACCTTGTTTTCTTCTTGGTTTCTTCGCTAATAAATAGTGCGTGAACCAAGGAGTTTTGAGACCGTTCCTCTTCACCATAGTGTTCACCAACTAGAGGTTAGGCTGAGGAATATCCCGAGAGCTAGAGAGCTAAGCGTTAACGCAAACAAGGCGAAGTAGAAGGCTAGCGGGTGTTCAACCAGAAGCTCCTTCAAGTGTGCAAAGCGAGGCAATTCCAGCTGTTCAATCTGTTCCTACGCAACCTAGGAGGGTTAAGGAACGCAAATGTATGATCTTCATACTTCCGCATAGCCTTTAAGGCTCGCGTTTTATTTTTCTCCAATTTTTTTTTAACGTACAGAGCATGTCCCTGTTTCTCGTTTTCCCTCAATCGAATGAACTTGTTCCATTAACAAGCATCCATGTGTTAACTTTGATATCTCAATACTCACGGTTATGAGAACCACCGCCTGATTAAATCAGGAAGTCTAACACATGCTAGTCTTAACGCATTAATGATATCCTGTCTCATTAATAATATGACTAGGGACTATTTAAGTATTAACACCATCCAGTGTAGTAGGAATCTCATATCATGATCTCTATCATGATTTCCTTAACACAGTGTTGTACTAGGGACTTTATCGAACAGTTATATTACTTAAAGTAAACAAAAAGAAACTGTAAGATAAATAATGCCTTTTATTAAAATAAAATGTGTCATATATAATGTACAAGTAATTGCCTCTACGGCACAACACTAACAAACTCCCACTTGCACTAGAGCCAATCATTCATGTGTCTAATACCGAATGACTCAACATGACAATCATGTTTCTTTTGGGATAGTGCTTTCGTAAGCGGGTCAGCTATGTTCTCATTCGTGGGAACTCTCTCTATCTTTATATCATTCCTATCTATGATCTCCCGGATCAGATGATAGCGTCGCATTACGTGTTTGGATTGTTGGTGAGACCGCAATTCCTTTGCTTGTACAATGACTCCGTTGTTGTCACAATACAGGGTTATTGGACCAACAACACTAGGAACCACACCCAGTTTCGTCATGAACTTTTTGATCCAAACAGCCTCCTTAGCCGCTTCAGAACCAGCAATGTACTCAGCTTCTGTCGTAGAGTCTACAATAGTCTCTTATTTGGAACTTTTCCTACTTATTGCCCCTCCACACAACGTAAACACATAGCCGGATTGTGATTTGAAATCATCTTTGTCAGATTAAAAACTGACATCAGTATACCCGTTTATTTTCAAATCACCTTCTCCATATACTAAGAACATATCCTTAGTCCTTCGTAAGTACTTAAGGATATTCTTTATAGCCGCCCAATAATCCTCACCGGGGTTGGATTGGTATCTGCTTGTCAAACTGAGAGCATAAGATACATCGGGCCTAGTACATATCATAGAATACATGATAGATCCAATTGCTGAGGCATATGGAATCTTACTCATGTGATCCCTTTCAACTTGTGTCTTGAGAGACATCGACTTTGAAAGGCTTACACTATGTGACATGGGTAAGAATCCCTTTTTGGATTGATCCATGCTAAACCTCTTTAACACTTTATCTATGTATGTAGACTGTGAAAGACCAAGCAACCTTTTGGATCTATCTCTATAGATCCTTATTTCAAGAATATAGGTTACTTCTCCAAGATCTTTCATGGAGAATTGTTTGGATAACCAAATTTTAACCGTTTGCAAGACAGGTATATCGTTTTCTATTAGCAATATGTCATCTACGTAAAGCAGTAAGAAAATGATTGCACTCCCACTAACCTTCTTGTATACACAAGGCTCATCCATATTTTGAATGAAACCAAACTCTCTGATTGTTTCATCAAAATGGATATTCCAACTCCTAGAAGTTGCTTGAGTCCATAAATAGACATTTGCAGCTTGCATACCTTTATGCCATCACTAGATGTGAAACCCTCAAGTTGTGTCAGATACACTTCCTCAGTCAGATTTCCATTTGGGAAAGTTATTTTCATATCCATTTGCCAAATCTCATAATCATAATAAGCAACAATGGCTAGGAGTATCCTGATGGATTTCAATATGGCTACTGGCGAGAAGGTTTCATCATAGTCAATACCATGTTGTTGATAATAACCCTTCGCCACTAGTCGTGCTTTATAGGTAACTAAGTTACCATCCATGTCCGTTTTCGTCTTGAAAACCCACTTGCACCTAATAGGTTTAATTCCTTTGGGTGGATCAACCAAAGTCCATACTTGGTTGTCGTATATGGAATCCATCTCTGACTTCATGGCCTCAAGCCATATGCCAGATTCTAAACTATTCAGAACATCCTTGTAGGTTGTAGGCTCATCTTCATCTATGAGCAATACGTTATTGTGGTCACTAATGAGAAATCTATATCTCTCAGGTGCCACACGTATCTTACTAGATCTACAAGGTTCTTGTATATTAGAAGGTTCATCTATTCTCTCAATAGATGTGGGGTTAGACGGTTGATCCTCGTTTGTTTGATCTTCATGAACTTCACTAAGTTCTATCTTACTCCTACTATTCCTTTTGAGCATGTGCTCCTTCTCTAAGAAGACGACATGCTTCGAAATAAACAATTTATTTTTGGAGGGTAGGTAGAAGAAATATCCAAAAGATTCTTTCGGATATCCCACAAACAAACACTTGTCAGACTTACTTTCAAGTTTGTCTGATTGTGGCCTTTTGACAAAGGCAGGTCAACCCCACACTCACAAGTGAGATAACTTTGGTCTCTTACCAAAGAACATCTCAAATGGGGTAGTATCAACCGATTTTGTCAGAACTCTGTTTAGTATATAAACAGAAGTCTCTAGTGCATACGCCCAAAACGATTTTAGTAGGTCTACAGAAGCCATCATGGTCCGTACCATGTCTAGAAGGGTTCAATTTCTTCTCTTAGATACACCGTTATGTTGAGGTGTATATGGCGTAGTCAATTGAGGTAATATCACATTATCTCTAAGATAACTCAAAAACTCTTGACTCAAGTATTCTTCTCCTCGATCAGATCTTAGAGTCTTAATACGTTTGCCAAGTTGTTTCTCTATTTCATTCTTGAAGTCTTTGAACCTTTCAAAGGCCTCAGATTTTTATTTCATTAAATATAAATACCCGTATTGTGAGAAATCATCGATAAATGTTATGAAATAGTAATAACCTCCTCTTTCTTGTATGGACATTAGGCCGCATACATCAGAATGTATGAGTTCTAATAACTCCTTGGCCCGTTCTCCTTTTCCTAGAAAAGGAGTTCTAGTCATTTTATCTAGTAAACAAGACTCGCATATGCCATATGATTCATAATCAAATGACCCTAAGTCACCAAGCTTGTGTAACTTAGAAACACGATTTTCGTTTACATGGCCTAAACGACAACGCCATAAGTAAGAGGTGTTAGAGTTATCTATTTTAGGTTTCCTATTATTTATATTAAGAAGAATTAGATTGTCGAAGTCTAGAACATATAAACCATTAACTAAAGTTGTTGAACCATAATGAATATCATTCAATGAAAAAGAACATTTATTCTTAAATATTAAATGAAATTCACATAAGTCTAAACACGCAACTAAAATAATGTTTTTCATTAAAATTGGTACATAATAACAGTTTTTCAGTTCTAGAATCAATCCCAAAGGCAGGTTCAGCTCGTATGTCCCCACAGCAAGTGCAGCAACCTTTGCCCCATTTGTAGTACGTAGGTCCACGTCGCCTTTCTCTAACCTTCTACTACTCTTTAGCCCCTGCAAGCTATTGCATAAATGAAATCTACATCCGGTATCTAATACCCATATCTCATTTCTAAAGGCAATATTTATCTCAATCATAAACATACCTGGAGAAGAAGTAAAAGTGCTTGTAAGCTTCTCCTTCTGCTTCTTGTCCTTGATGGTCTCCAAGTAGGCTATGCAGTTGAGCCTCCAGCGGCCCATCTTCCCACAATGATGGCATGGGCCCTTGGTAGCTGCTTCCTTTTTGTTCACACCACATTTGGGCTTCATGGCAGCCTTCTTCTTCTTCTTTTGAACTTTCTTCTTAGAAGAGGAATATTGTACCATTAAAACCACATTGGAATCCTTCTTCATGAAGAACTATGCAGTTTTGAGAAGATTAATCAATTCAGGAATGGTGGACTCAATCTTGTTCATCTGATAGTTAATCACAAATTGTGAGAAACTATTAGGCAAAGGTTGTAGAATTAAGTCAACACTTAAGTCATGATCCATTGCAAACTTGAGAGATCCAAGCTTCTCTATCAAGCCCAACATCTTCAGCCCATGAATGGCCACAGAAGAACCCTCTACCATTTTACAATGAAATAGTTGCTTTGAGATCTCATATCTCTCAGTTCTGGCTTGGGCATCAAATAGCTCTCGAAGATGTAAAATGATCGATTGAGCATCTATATGCTCGTGCTATTTTTGCAACTCAAGAGTCATGGATGCCAGCATAATACATGATGTTGTATCACTATCCTCCTTGTGCCTTTTATGGACAGCATGCTCATCAACATGAGCATTTTAGGCTGGTGGTAGTGGAATAGGAGCATCTAGCACGTAGAGCAACTTTTTCGATTTGAGAATGATTCTCAAATTTCTATACCAGTCGAGATAGTTTGCTTCGGTTAACTTGTTAGTTTCCAAAATGCTACGTAAGTTCAAGTTCGTTGACATGATGCAAGTGACCTAGATGTAAAAATAGAGAACATTAGCTACTTATATATACACATGATATGCAAATAATAAGGACTTTAATTAAAAGCATTTTACTCCACTATTTTACTCAAACCAATAGCCCTCACTATGATTCGAGAAAACCCGTTGGAAGCTTTCCTAGTGGACTAGTATCCAAATTCCTCAAGAATAACCTTGGGTTTGCCCAACAAGCCACCCTTGAGTTCATTGGTAGGTATCTAATACCAATTACATCGTATGTAACTACCGGATCATTGGGTGATTAACAGCTTTTAATCTTAAAGCCTTTTGGGCTACCCCAACTTTTCCTCTAAATTTTTTTATGCTTGAGTTTGCTCAATCAGGATAAAGAATTTAGTTAAACCCAACATATTAATCAGGAATTTAATTCCATAGCTTGAACATGCCCAATGTCAAGTAAGCTTGGGTTTGCCCAATAACCTAGTCGCGAAAAAGGACTCTCGTTCTTACTATATTAACGGAAGGAATTAGGTTTAATATTAATTGAGGGATTTGTTCCTTTTAGTGATTTCGTTGAATGACATGCAAAATAATCAATAAATCACATAATTGATAATCATGGTAATAAAGCGATTACGTGGTATGGTTATGGACTTTTCCTAAATTAATTTCTTTTAGTCATAAAAAAAATTAATATAGTTAACTCTATGTGTTCATGCATGATTTAAGTAGAAGGTCTTACCTTCTCGCCTTGTTTTGGTTGCCATCTCCAGAATAAAATAATTCTACTCCTATCTAATCTATGTAAACTAATTACATAATTTCCTAAAAAGAAAAAACCTCGAGTTACATTCGAGGGGAGTTAGATGAGAAAAGAATTACACAAGAATTCTAGAGAAGGCAGGACACGCAGGCCCTATTTCATAAAAACTAAAACTATAAAATGCATGAACAGATATAATTGGTTTTAGTCCATAACCATCCACCATGCCATTGACTATGCTTAAACAAAATAAACATACACTTTTATTATTCCAAAATCACTATTTTTGGAAAAATAAAACAAATTCTAAAATCACCATTTTAGATAATACAACAATTTTAGATTTTCAAAATCATTATTTTGAATAACAAAATTGATTGTCTCAAAACTAATTTTGAGAAAATGCTTTTGGGTCTCGTTTCTCATCAAATGAGATTTTCCCTTCCAAAATTCTATTCCGATTTTTTTTTTTTTAAATACTAGAGGTTGTAAATAAAGCAGAACTGGCGCCGGTTTGGAAGTCGGAGCCGATGCCGACTCTGTTCTGGTTTTCAAAATTTTTCTCTTCAAAAAACGATTTTCGGACATCGCGAACAGAATGGAACCGGCGCCGGCTTGGAGGCCAGAGCTGGCACCGCCAGTGTTCTGCAACAATGGCGGCAATTTTCAAAAAATTCCAGAAATAATTTCTGGTGCTTTCTTCTTTTGTAAATTTTCAGTGAGAACAATTCTCAACAGTATTTTCTGTTTTGAAGCTCTAAACAACAACTAATTTGTTAGTTTAAACAAAATCAAAACGGAAAATTAAGATGAAACGAAGGGCAACATCCATGTTGCAAGAAAACGTTTTTCCTACAGAAATTTTCAGCACCAAAGAAAGCATCTTTTTGAAATACGCTGTGACTTTTATACAATCATATTGTGCTACGGACCTAACACATAAAGATCGAAACGATTTCGACTTTAGTGAAAACGATTTTCACAGCAAACAAAGACAAACACGAAAACAGTTTTTCATGCCAAAACAATGTCCGTAGACCACACATAGCATGGCTCTGATACCACTATTGGGTATCTCAGGCTCGTATCCTATACGGCGTAGCGGAAAATAAATCGAGATACCCTTCCAGGACTCTTCTTTGTGTAGAAAACAAGACATAACGACAATAAATGCAACAACTTTTACCTTTGGGTGATTGTGCGAAGAACAAAATTTTCTTCTTCAAGTTGAGGCACGATCCAGCAATCCTCGTGATCAACCTCCATATGAGTTGAATGTCTACCCACTATAATCACAGTGTGTGATTATTTCTAATAGTAATCCACACAGAGGAATACTCAAGCACGTAGTTTTCTGTCCATGCAGAAATTCTAAGTGGCGGCTAGGGTTCCTTTTCAAGATCAAATCAAGAGAGAAGAAGAGGAAAAAATCCGTGGCTGTTGTTTCTTTTTGTGTGTTGTTCAGCTATTGGTTAGGGTTTTTCATGTGTTATTAGCTACTATATACCACACGAAATTCCCTTCCCAAAACAAAGAATTCTAATCCTATTAGAATTCTCTAATTGTAATTGGAAACATCAAGTTCTCACAATTACAACTTGTACCACAAATTATAACAAATTATAATTTATCTACAACAACTTTTCTTTCTCTCAATTAACCCCACAATGTTATCAAATAACATCTTAAGTATATAATCCGCTATTGTGTGTGTCTTATTAGGTTTCCCAGTCAATTGGTAGAGAGCATGAATTAATCCAAATGTCTTTGAGATTAATAATCACAATTAATTAAAATTAATCCTATTAATTCTAATTAGGATTGGTTTAATAATTCATCAATTAATAAACCCATATTTGCAGATCATGAGCGGTATCTAGCAACACATCATGACCACCTAAGAGTCCAGGAAGTCAAGTGCCTTGACATGAACCCTTCAATAACAAACTTCAGTGCAATTAACTCCTTTCACCATACATTATCTTATTCGGTTTGGAGTACAGAATTAGTGCCAACTCCCTCCAGAAATAATTCTGGCCCGAATACAATAGTACTTGTACCAGGAACCCACTATTCTAGATGTGTATCAATTGGAACTATTTCCAATACACAATCGCCTTGGCCAAGGACTTTCCGAGTAGTAATTCCTACAAGTGGCTATGAGATATTCGTGTTAGGATTCGTGGACTCCTAAACGCGAAAAACATCCACGAATCCCTCCCGAGGACCCAAGTAAACGATTAAGAAGACCTAAGCTATAAGAATTACCTCTGGTTGCTGTAATCGAAATCCTTCGATTCTGGTTGTGCAGTTGTATGTTCAACCCGAACAATCACCAGACGCTGCAGTATGCGAACGTCCTCTATCGGATACACACCACGAACTCACTCGATACCCGGGGAGTGCTAGCGCCTAGGGTTTGAGAGGGTTTTTTTCCTTTCTGGTAGAGAATGGCACGAATGTTCTCAACCGAAAAAAATTGGACTATTGAAAAGACGGGTAGGGTTTTCTTAAAAACCCCCGAACCTCTTAGAGTCCAACCCTAATAATATCTTATCATATTCTAATTTAAATTCAAATTAAATTAAAACTGATATGATAAGATTCTGCCATTATCTCGGTAATTTAACTAATTAATTTACCGAGTCAGATTCTTATAATCTGGATATCATCCAGATTCATCGAACCTGGTCACCAGAAAAATAACCTAACAAGTTCTCTTGTTGTGTGACCCTATAGGTTCATTTAACGCTGGCAGTGTGCCTAAATCATATTTAAATGGCCCACAAGTTATAAGCGGTTTCTAGCAAAACATTATAACTATCCAGGTTAAATGAAGATCAGTGATCTCTTTGAACCAAACCATAATTTTATATATAGTCCTTTTGTCACACGATATCCAGATTAAGCATAAGGCACGGAGCATGTCATCCTTATTAAGCTTAATCAATTATTTCTTGATTTCATAGTAGACTGTTCAAACAAATGATATCAATATCTTAGATTGATATATTTGAGTACGGCCATGCATTTTTAACAGTCTAACTTATCAAGGTGCCCATGGATATCTCTCCCATAACTGAGAGGGATAAACTCCTTCACAATCAATCATATTCCTCTCCTTGATTTATTCTATATCCAACAGTAGTCTAATTTATTATCGGGTTAAAGACAACTTTAGACAATGTCAAAATATAGAATTTATCAAGTAGGAAACTATGATGAATTTAGGTCGAAGGACTTTCAATATTATTATGGCTAGAAAGTACTTATGACATATTCCATGAAGTACTCTCACAGTGGGTCATGTCCAATACAATGTTCTCTAACATTTATTTATGTCTTGACTCGATATCACAAATATCCATGGCCAGTAAAACATAGCCATCAAGTCACAAACATACTAATCTTAATTTATTATTATTCCAATAATAATAATCGATCAGGGACAGTTTTAGAATAGTCATTGTATTCATTGTAGGGTTTTACTATCAAGTCACGTACTTGATGACTAACAAAACAAAACTCACTATTCATGGAAAGGAAAGCCTCATATTATTATATAAAACATAATGACAATTGTATAAGTACAAATTGACTCTAGGGCATATCCCCAACAATTCGCCCCTACTATTAGGAGTGGTGAATCATTTATTGACCCTCTCAACTACTTTTGTTTACCTCACAATGTACCCAATATCCATCCCATAGGTGGCCCTCGATTGAGCTCCGAATATTGGAATCAAAGTACAAAGCTCAGCAAACAAAGTACTTTGGAGATCTCAAGTCTAAGGATTCTTGCACGTTTGCTATATTGAGATTATATCACTGACACTAAATAGTTATCCATATGATTATCTCAAAGCTAGGTCATCCAATGAACTTGTTCCATTAACAAGCATCCATGTGTTAACTTTGAGTATCTCAATACTTACGGTTATGAGAACCACCGCCTGATCAAATCAGGAAGTCTAACACATGCTAGTCTTAACGCATTAATGATGTCCTGTCTCATTAATACTATGACTAGGGACTATTTAAGTACTAACACAATCCAGTGTAGTAGGAATCTCATATCATGATCTCTATCATGATTTCCTTAACACAGTGTTGTACTAGGGATTTTATCGAACAGTTATATTACTTAAAGTAAACAAAAAGAAACTGTAAGATAAATAATGCCTTTTATTAAAATAAAATGTGTCATATACAATGTACAAGTGATTGCCTTTAGGGCACAACACTAACACTCTTGTCAGCAAATATGCTACGCAATGACAAATCCATGTCATACCCAGTAGCCATGTGGTCATGCATAGATTAGAGCACACTAGACATGGAAGACAACATGTAGCATTTAGCCATCTTATCGGCTTTCTTCTATACCTTCTTGGCCACTCACTCCTAATCAGTGGATTCTTCCCCAATCTCAGGACAGAGATCTGTAAGAACATATTTGTACTCCTTGACAGTGAGTACTATGTTCAGGTTCCTTTTCCAATCCACAAAATATGGGCATCTCAACTAATTCTCCTTGAGAATGATTGACAATGGACTGAAACCAAATATTTCTAAAATATTGCAAAAAAAAAATTCATTTTATTTGTTAGAAATAAAAATGCATATTTCTTATATTATTTCTTTTATAATAGATACCTCTTAAAATTATTATCAATAATATAAATAGTTTGGCTCATAGAAAAGCTAACAAAGTTTCGTACGAAGATTAATAGCATCCTAAGTTAAGTGTATGACCATCTCGAATCAAAAGTTCCTAAAATAGGTAATGGTTTAGAAAAAGTTCCACCGATAGGATAACCACTAATTCACACTACCTACAGGCAATCTAATGCAAAAAATCTCCACCGTGGGTTGGTTAATCCTAGCAAATACCCTAGGCTTCTAATTTTACTCTTCCATTAGTTCTAGAGACATGTGGAAATCCAACCTACAGGGGGTCTGGCTCAGAATGACACAAGGAAATCCACTATCTATAATAAGAGTTGTGATGAAAGCCATTGGGTCATTAGAACCCCTCTCCCACTTAATCTTTTATTGAAAATAGAGTTTTCAGCCCAAAAATGTTTTCTATAATCTTTTGGTTTTATTAACTTTAGTAAAAATCTAAAATTCAATATTATTCTCTATGTCAAGCATTAAATCCTTTGAGAGAATAGACTATGAATTTATTTTACTATTCTAAGTTAATAACCAAGTAAAAATTTCTTAAATAACATTAAGTTAAACATTATTCTCTATGTCAAGGATTAAAACCTTTAAGAGAAAAAACCATGAACTCTTTTATTTTTAATGTTTCTTATATTAAAACGTTTTATCAAAACCGACCTATCTAGTGAGACTTTAGTCTCACAAGAACTTGCGCATTTGATTACAAAAACGAAATAAGCATGATACCAAACATAAACTTTTTCATGCTCAAACTATTTGTTTATTCCTAAGTGACCAAATAATGGATTAAACATCATAAAATAAAAATTAATGATCTTGTTTAATCCTAAGGTGGTTCCATCCTTTACTATTCATTTTCATGCAAATTATTCATCCATAGATAACTAAAACTATTGCAGAAAATTAATCTCATACAATTGCTTCAAAATATTATTACATTAGGGAAAATAAAGGAACAAAACTTCAACAATCTTTCCTATTTTGTGTACAATTTGCGCACAACTGCCTCGGGGCAGAGTGGACCTAGCGCCTGGTCCGATCGGCCCACCTGGCGTCAGTTAGCTTTGGAATTTGCCGATTTTTAGAAAAAATTTAGCTTTTCAGCGACTTTTTGCCCCTCAGCAATTCCAACAATCACGTTCTTCCAGTCCCCAAAATTTACAAATTAAAAGAATACAAATAAACGTAAAACTAGGCTTAAAAACATGCCATTACAAGTACATATTCCTCTAACCACGAGACGTACATTGAATCTACTTAAAACTAGAAAAACAATGGGAAAACTATTAGAATACATGATCCTATGCCTCTAATCATGAGGCGTACATGAACTCTAGAAACCAATACAGGAAGGATCACATGAAATCAGAAAAGATTCAATTTTTAATAGTAAAAGAACCACATTTTTTCCAATTTTAACCCTAGTATATGCTCCTAAATGAAATCCATGTCAATGAGAACCACTTGAAGAATCAATAGAAAAACATCAAAGGAAAAAACGTAGCAAAAAATTTTTAGATTTTTTGAGCCACATCTAGGAAAGAGTACTTATTTTTCCTTATTAGTCATAGATTAACCAACGTAGGGACGGGTTATTCTTGAACTTCTTCTTACGTTGAAGAGGGGAAGGAGGCGCCTGCTATTCAAATGGAACTCTTGCAAATTTTCTACTCCTATGCATCAAGCGTCTCCATGCTACTTTTTTTCGTCTTTTAGAGTACGACTCCACCTTGCTCTTGGCATTAGCTTGGTGAGAGCTCCCTTTAGATAGTCAAAACACACTGTACAATAGAGAGGGAAAATAAAGGATGAAAAATTAGAGAGGGAGGAGAGGAGACGACACAAACTAGCGAGAAGAAAACTAAAAAAAAAAAAATATCGTCCCTTTTTTCCTTCTCTTCTTGTCACTATATTCAGCTAGCCTATCGCTTTCTTAAGCCCTAATAGCCGAAAAACATGCAACCCTAATGGGCTAGGTGCTGTGCTCAAAAACTAATCTAAGTTTGGCCCAATCCACTAATTAATTAATTCTAATTGGACTCTAAAAATGTATTAACATATATCAGCCCAATTAATTAATTTATTCTAACACAATTCTCTTAATTTATTAATTATTTTTTCTGGGTCTTATCAAAACCCAAAATAAATTAATTAATTTTAATTGGATTTATAGCATAAATTTTATTTCTATTCCAAATAATTATTCATTAAGCCCAGATTGTATCTAAACAATACCAAGGTAACTTGAGCTACTCCGGGAACTAAGTGACATATTATTCATGGCTACTAAAATGACCAAAATTCCTTTACTATTAAATAGCTGCATTTTATCATTTTAAATATTTCCATTTACCACCGTTTGGAAATATTGACCCCAAGAGCAATATTGTTAAAATAATGTCACCGACTAACAGGTGAAATGACAAAAATATTCCTCTATCTAACACCCATCAATGAGATAGAATAAATATACTAACACCCATCTCAAAGGCATCTACCATCTATAGATCTCTAGTCTGATAATCCATAACTCACTTGAATGTACTTGCTTATCATTGGAAGCTACCCAAAATCACACATTCTAGAGTCACTTTCCTAGGGCCTTAGATCATTAGATTATCCCGAATAATCACTAAGGGGTTAACTTCAGTAAGTAAAGCATAGAAACTCTGTTGCAAGAGTCTGTCTTAACTAACTAAAGTAATACACCCAACATACAAGGATATTGATCTCATAAAAGAAATCTCACTCAACATACGTCAAAGTTTAAAACCCTAGCTTTGCCAGGCCACCAATTGAGTATGAAGGTATCTGTCCATGCTGTAGCAGTAATAGTCTAGTCTCTATAATTATAGTACTTTAAGAGAGACTACTACTACAGGTCTAGTTCTGTGTATTTGAAATACGCCTATGCCAATGATGTGAGTGAACTACTCACTGATTCAAGGTAACCATTCGTCATTGGAAATCATGGCATAACAGTCTTACCTTGATGAAATGCCCAGCTCCATCAAACAACTAAGAACTCAATTTTACTTAAAGGACAAGTACCTATGGTCTATACCCTACTGTGAAGAATGACCCAACACATAGACCATTACGTGTCATACTTGGACCTTTAAATGTGCAATAATATAAGAAACAAACTAAATTGAATGAATAAATATTTTATTGCAACAAGTTTACATAAAATATATAGTCTTTGAGTGCATACTTTCCAACATGGATTTGGGACTGATGCGTGTTTTTTAGTGTAAAAAATATTACCAATAAATTACACAACTAATCAAGTTTTAATTAAAATGCCAACTACTAAAACCACACATACGGACAAGTATACCCATCGCATAGTGTAGGGAATAGTAAGTATAGAATCAATGAGAACTTAGGCTCACACCTTACTTTGCCAAAATCTTTGTTGTTTAGCCAACAAAACAAAGGAATAGAAATAAATAATCTACTAACCTAATATATTAGAGAAAATCAAGTCACACAAGAAAAGTCACAAGGACAATTAAGTAGTGAGAACAAGGAGAAAAGGTATGTAAATAGATAGAAATCCTTGAATACAAAATAATGATTTACTAGCAATTATCTCAATTACTTATTATCTTGGTATTATGAAGGATTAAGGTAGACCCACTTTGTTTGCAATCTATGGAATCACTATCATATAGTTAAATTAGTGAGCATATTCTGTCTCAACTAATTTATCCAAAAGATGCATTAAAATCAATCCTCATATAAATCCCTATATTCTAGGTTATTTAAAGAATGAAATTAATCAATGAATTCATATTCTAGCAATCATCAACCAATCATTGATTACTTAGTCTTAACCCTTAACCTATTTTTCAAATAAGTTAATAAAAACTAGTATTGAATTAATTAGTTGGCCATTATCTCCAAACATCGTTTCTCAAGTTAATTAGAAGAGAACTAATCAATCCAACAAGATATTATGCTCAAGTAATCAAATACCAAGAATTGCAATAAATTGATCAAAGAGCTAAAATCAATACAAAATCTTGAATTCCAAAGAATATCCTCGAAAGACAATTAAAACATTAGTATCAAATTGTCAATGAATTACAAAGGAAAGGAAAAGAAGTCACTCATAGACAAGCAAGATCCTTTCTTCCTCCTTGCAACCTTCTTGGTTAACCTCCTCTTCCTCTCCAAGAATTTTCCTTCATTCTCTTAAATCTTGGTGTTTCTCGAAGAGTTTTCTAAAGATATTACATTGAAGAGTTGAAAACTATGAAAACTCCCTTGTACAATGTTATTCTCTTGTATTTATATGAGTTCTAATTGTTAAAAAGTTCCTACAATAGTCATTTTCCATGGTTGAAAGAGTTTCCAAAAGAATCAAACTGAAATTGCCAAAATCTGCTTTGAATAGGAAAATTCGCCGACACTAATCAAAATGGACCTGGCGTTGGGTCCATTTGACCCACTTAGCACTGGGTCCAATCTGGTTTTCCTCAAAATTGTTATTTTTCTAGAATTGACCTAGCCGGATGCCTTAACTGGTCCTAGCGTTGGGTCCAATCTGGAATATTTCACTTTTTGCTCGAAATCTACTTAAATCTGCACAAATTTGTCAAAAATACTTTTTACAAGCAAAATGTCAAATAGGAAAGAATATGCCTAGTTATTACAATAAAAGTATATCAAATTACCCTCAAATAACTAGTAAAATAATGATGAATTTAGCCCCTATCACATACCCCCACACTTGAACTTTTACTTTTCCTCAAGCAAAAAAGAATTACAACACTAAGCAAATGGCTTAAGACAAATTAGCTTTTCAACTTATCATTAGCAATTTCATCTATAATAATGGAATAATCTTCTTCCAACCTCAAATACAAACTTGTCATTCATTCAACCCTTTTAAAACGCTTCAAACTTATGTATTAAATCAAATGACCATCAAAGTTACGTTAAACAATTTTATACCTAGTACAAGAAAATTATTCCACTCCTCAAGCAAAAACATGGATAACATAAATTATACAAGTCAAGTCATTTAACCAATTCAAGCACAGTATTGCTTCCTTATAGTCATCATCAATTTTTTTTTCAACATATTTTTTTCTTTGCTCTTTCTTTTCATTTTCCTTTTTGCCTTTGGGATAGTATCAAGAGAGTGTACCGAACAATACTTGCTACTTTCTTTCTCTCCATATTAACCCCCTTTTTAGCAAAATGTTTTCAAAGATTGAAAATAAGAGCTTTTTTTTTTTAACTTAATTTTTTCATCTCACGTAACAATGATTTTTTTTTTCTTTCACTAATTGTTTTTCTATTTCCTCACATTCCTTATTCCCAACTCAAAGTCTGGTAAACTTTAAATCTATAATACAATAAGTAGTCAACACTCTTCCTATATTTGATCATATCATCCATATTCAAACTCAAAAAATAAAATGAAACTCATATACCAAATATAACCAAGGTTAACTTAAAATCTCAAGACTTAGCAAAATCCAACTTAATATACAAGTTTACCTTTAATAAAAATCCAACCATAATAAATAATAAATCCATATCCAAAATTAAAAAGAAAATCATAACTCCATTATAGAGAAATAAGATTAACTTAGCGCCAAAATTTCAAAAATTTCAACAAAACTGTTTGATACCAAGAAAATACCAAAATAATTGATAAAAACTTGGATAAAGAATATTACTAAACCACTCCCTCATACTTAAACTGGAAAGTGTCCTCATTGGCCAAAAATTAACATAATAAAGCATCTCCAAATGGACAAAAAATAATAAAGGAGGTAGAATGTTAAACAACACTCCCCAAGTGCAATAAAGTGCTAATAGATATCAAAACTGGACATAGAGAGAAGGGCTCATTCAAGAAGATGTTATTCAAACCTACAAAAGAAAACATAAATAAAAGCACAAAGAAAATTATAACAAAATAAAGACACACCTAAATAACAGAAAATAAACTAAAAATTCTAAGAAATCAAATAAAGACACGACTCACTCTGTAACACCCCACCTTTTTACTTTCGGTTGGTTACTACCTGTAATAGGATGAGAATTTATATCAACGGCCAGAACAAAAGTTAATCAGTGTATTGAGACGAACACTCTGGAGAAATAAAATTGTGTTAGGACCTGGATGTAATTATTGGATTTGTTTTACCCGAACCCTAAATTTTTGGAAGGCTATTAAGATTAACAGAATAAGAATTTTAGGGTACTCTAGAAAGAGAAATTGATCGGTGCAATGAGACGCACGTTTTGGTGCGAATTATGCTACCTGGGGTATCCGGGGCATTTTCGTCATTTTGACCGCGCTCGCGACTTTGACTGCAAATTTGACCAAGTAGAGAGGGAAGTGAAGAATTCAAGTGTTACCAATGGATTCAGTGGAATTTTTGGAGTTGAGTAGTGAAATAAAATATTTTTCATTACGGGCCCGATTTTGGTCATTTCTGAAGAAAATGAAAAATTACGGTTGGAAATGGGACGTGTGGCTTCTTATAATTGGTGGATGAAAATAAGTGTCTTTTAGTGGTTGGTTAATGAGGCCAAGTGTTTCTATTTGATTGGTTGTGATAAAAAAAAAAAAAAGGAAGAAGAAATAAAGAAGAATGGCCCACAAGAAATAAATAAGAATGGTTCACAAGAAATACATAAGGATGGCCCACAAGCATGAAAATTTTGACCAAGTTGGACCACCTTTTGACTTCATTTGACCAAGCTTAATTAAGCTAATCTTGATTTGAGTAACTTAATCAAGGTTGATTATGCATGGCCATGCAAGATTAGAAAATATCTATAATGTTCTAAGAGTTTCTACTTTTTCTATAAATTTCTTTAAGGTTCTAGAGCACTCTAAAGTTTTCCATAAGTTTCTACAAGTGATGAGTCATCACCTAAAGCTTTCTAGAAATTGTGGTTAATCATTCCATGTGTACCAATTACATTTCAAAGATTCTTACTCAAGAGTCCTATATAAGCCATGACAAAAGCATGTGATGTAAGGCATTACATAAGCAAAGCTTCCTATACAAGCCTTCTAACATCTATAAATAGGCCATGAAGGCCAACTAAAATGGCTTTAGATAGCCAGAATTTCGGAGCAAGGAAGAGAGAAAAGGGAGAAGAGAAAAGAAAAGGAAATAGAGAAGAAAGAGAGGGAGAAACCGGAAATAGAGAGGAGAGAAAGAGAGAGAGAAAAGCAAGAAGATGCTTGGACTGTCCAGCCTCCAAACGCAGCAAAGAAAAGGTAAAGATCTACCTTACTTGAAGAAAAGTTATTATATAAAGCATGGAGATCATTTTGGTATATATATTGTGAGAAGTTTATGTGTGATAGTTAGGTGAAGTTGTATGAAAGCTGTCCTTGTGTGTAGAAAATTCTGGGAGGTTTTATGTTCAGTAAATATGTAATGTTTCTGGATTTGAACGAATCAGGCATATATCTTTGTAGCTAAGGATCATAGAGACATTTTAGAACAAGTTTGACGTCAATTGGATTTACGGATCAAAAGTTATGGTGAAAATAGTAAAAGGTGCCAAATCAGTGACGGGATTTTTACTACTAGAACTTTGTGTGCAAAACTGAACAGAATGGACAATAGAATTGGTACTCCATGAATTGGAACTAGTAAAGGAATGTCTTAAGGATATTTTACAATTGGTTTGACATCATTTGGATTTGTGGATTAAAAGTTATGGGCAAAACAAGTTAGGGTGTCAAACTGGAAAATTGCAGAATGTTAAGGAAAGAATGAATAGTGAAACTAAGTCAAAACTACTGAGGCTGTTTTTGCCCAGTACCATGATGCTGGAACCAGAAACCTAAAAACAGCCTATACTGAATTAAATTTAAGAGTCTCACGGTCATTTTGGTATATCATGGAGCCAAATCGGAGCTGTAAATTAAAAGTTATGTGCAAAACAAAATGGTGTGTCAAACCAGTGAAATTCCAGAAAAGTAGTCCGAAAATGAATGGACTTAAGAGTGATTAATTATGTGATTTTGGAAAAAACAATTAGGGAAACATGAAGTGAATCCCTTTTTTATGAAGTGAGGAAGGATGTGGAAAAAGTAAAATGAAAGAATTGATCAAACGATGGAAAAACGATGCGAACGAAAGTTGAACGTTTTTCTTAAGCATCGGCTAACCGTCGGCCCTAACGGCGGTTGAACGTCGGCTAACCGTCGGGCAAGTCGGCCGGACGTCGGCTACCCGACGGCTATTTTTTGGCCAAACACCAATTGACCCGAAAATAATGTTTGGTGTAGGTTTAGCGACAAACAGCTAACGAAATGTCAAAAACGGTAGGAACGGAGGTTAGACGGTCGTGAACGGAATGAGAGGCTTAGGACACGAGATGAGTCCCATTGATTTCTAAACCTTTTTAAAGGCTAGTGTTCTTTGATTTTCTATGAAATGCTATGTTTTATGGCATTTTTGAAATCCTCGAATATGTTTAAGGTTTACATGAGCAACATTTGCTTTTATGCTATTTCGGACTCGAATAAATTTCATATTTAGCTTGGAAACCTTTGTAATACCCCACCCAAAACCACCTTTGACTATGGGAAAAAGTCATGCATTGCATAGCATCTTGCATTTTATGTGGTAGCTAGAATAATTTTATTTGCATGAATGCATGTGAATTCTTCCGTTGCTCTTGCATTTGAATTAATTGATGTGAAATAGTTGTGTTGTTAAAGATTTGGTTAAGGGAGGTTTGGTCTAAGATTTGGAAGGATGAGTATTGGGGTGGTAAGAACTTCTTGTAGAAAAATTAGTATTGGAGTTGTTTTGGAATAGCGGGGAGGTTGGTGATTACCTTTGGTGACCCGAGTTCGAATCCTACCTTTTGTGAAGTAAGTTTCTCTTCTTGAAATTCTTTTCTTTAGACCGTTTCTTGTCTTGGCCGAAAAAGAATCTAGCTATCCTAGAGAAATTTTAGTATTTTTACTCCAAGGAAATAAGTCTCTATATTTATTTCCTAAATTTAAGGACTTTGATGTGAATAAAGTTCACCTTTAATTTTCAGCTTGTGTTCCTTAGGATTTTCGAAAAAACCCTAGCTAGTAATTAAAATATTAGCTTGATTTTAGTTAGATAGATGTTGCCATGGATAGGTGGAATTAATGAATCCTTTTCCTAGTAGGAAATCTTGTTGATTTTAATCCTAGAATGTTAGCTAAAAATCTGGAAAAAAATTCCAGCAAGTGCCGGCACTTCTTGGAGGACTTGTAGCTTAATCCAAACTCTTCTAGGACTAGAGGAAATCTTGTCCAAATCCTTGATAAAACCAGATTTTATTTCAATCCAAATTCAACTAGGATTTCTTCCTTTTCCTAGCTGAATTTCGGCAGCTTTGAATCTACATAAGCTGTCCGAAATTCCAGCCATCTTTAGCTACAATCTAACTCTGAAAATCCTAGCTCAAACCACCTAGAATACTCCTTAATAATATAACTACCCTAGCTGCACAAAACCAGAATTTCTAGCACAAAAAATTACTGATTTTCGACAGCTTGGAAACCAGAAAAATTCGGCTAGCTTGCACAGAATTTTCGTCCAGCTGTGCACTCCAAAACCCACGAAATTTTGCACTCCAAAACTTACCAAAACTCCTTGTTGATTAAGCCAATATCAGCGCCCAAAACCCTCACCTTTTCCCTGGAAATTTCTGCAGAATTGCAGCTTGAACAATCCAGATTTTATTGAAGCAAAGAAGGTAGCTTCTCTCTTCTTTTCAAGCGAACTCGGGACGATCACCATAGGAGCATCGAGACCTTATTACCCGGTAGTTGCAAGGTAAGGGAATACCCTCCCTTGATGTCGAAAGTAAAGTTTAATGGTGTTTATTAGCGAGATAAACATGTGGTCATAGTATTTGATCTTTGGGGATTGAATAGTTTACTTGGGATTAAATAGGAGATTGCTAATTGTTATGAAAATAAATGGGATTAGAACATGGTTGAATTAATTGAGACCCTGATCATGATATTATCTGGTTTAGATTAGATGGATAATTGAGGAATGCCAGCGGTGATTTTTATCGCATTTATCTGAGGAATATCAAGTAAGTCCTTGCATAAACTCTTTTATTAAACGTTGTGATGGTAAGTCATTTTATAAACTGTTTTGTTAAATGTTGTGCTGGCAAGTCCATGTTGTGAAGCTTTGTAAAGTTATTGTTAAACTATGTTTGCTTGGATTGTAGACGTGGATATTTATTCTTTAAACGGTTTTGTCAAACTAACGATTTTAGCAAGAAAACTATTCTTTTCCTTAAATTTTTAGAAATCTCTTTTAAAAAAAATCACGTTTTACAAAGCCAAGATTTGAAAATATTTTGAATCAGGAATTGACGGATATGTTCGTTGAGTACTCAATAAGGGTAGGCTAACAATACTAGTCTTGGAGGGCTAGCGTAAGTCTTTTGGCAGGAGGCCACCTCAAGAAGATGAACTCTGCTTGAAAAGGCGACAGTGTTGGTTGGTCAGACCAATCCGAGCTAGCATTATACCTGAAAGGTATTATTTATATTCCCGGCATGGACACCCGGATGGTTTTGTTGGGTGTAGAGATGGAGGAGTATCTTACCCGGTGGGCTATACACTCACCTTGATCAGAACGCCCAACGTGTGGTAATCTGGTCCGGACAAGGTGCACAAAATGTGGTGCCTTGGCCAATTTGTTCTCATGGAGCCCAACGTGTGGTGACATGATTTTTATCTGAGTGGAGGATTTATTTTGTACAAAGTGTGACAATGAGAAAAACCCACTCCTTGTGAAAAGAGATTGTTTATGACTTGCCAAATTATTTTTACAAATGTTTTACACTTTGCATACACAAACTATTTAAAAACACCATGTGCACACACAGGACTTACTGAGATTTATTCTCACACTATTTTACACCATGTTTTCAGGAGATAGACTGTGCTGAGTCAGCGGGACATGTAATAGTTGGAGCTTTTGCTATTTTCTCTATCCGTTCTAGGAGACATTTATTGCTTATGCTTCTAAACAATATTTTGTTTTATTCCATTTTGCTCCAAGTTGAGCCTGATGTAATAAGAATATTTTTTTATTTATCTAAGTTGATCCTTTTGGAGATTGTCTTTATATTTTATACCTTGTTCTAAAGACCTCTTGTCCTACGGGACGGGGCGACATCCCCGCCCTTTTAGGGTACGTAGTCGTGGGGTGTTACAACCTTCCTGGATGTTTAAAACACAAATTTGTAAATTTAGTCCTTTTCGGATTAAATATTTGGGATTTCTAAAAAATGGTAAATTTTGGAATCGGGTATTTGGAGAATAATCCAAGTATCCTTATTGGAATATTTTATGAAAACTCTTGGGACTCGGGTATTCGGTAAATGACTGAAATATCCTTATTGAAACTTTTGTGAATATTTTTCAAATCGGGTAAGGATAAAATGACCTGGATACCCTCAAAAAGTCTTTTGAAATCTAGCATGGGTGAAATGACCCAAATACCCTTGGAAAATGAATTTTGTGATCAAGTACGGCCCCAGACAATAAGAAATGTTATGATTTGAATATCCTGCGGGATTGGATGACCCTCTGGCCTGATCAGTCAGATGGCGTTGGTGTTGTTGCGTTGAGTACTCAACAGAGACTTTGATCTTTGTACTAGCCCATGTTAGAGATAGACGACCCCAAGTAACCTGATTAGTTTTGGGGATTGTCTTACTCCAAACAGGGCGACAGGACATTGTGATGAGTCGTCCTTGGCTAGCCGTTGTGTGACCGGCAATTGCCTGTTGATTATGATTGGTGGGTTGTTCACATGAGACCGAGTGGGGACACTCAGTGTGTTCAAACCCTTGCCACCTCGATGGTGATTGACGTCAAGATTGGGACCCTTGGCTTATGGTGGCAAGTAAAAGATCCCTAAGTTCACGGTGAGGTACATTGGTACGCTGCTCACCCTTCTGGCATGACACGGGTGACGTGCTGTAAGGCGCAGTCCCTGGTACAAGAGACTGTGTAGCCGAAGGCGAAGTTATTTGAACTTTGCATGTGGGTCGCACTTCTAGATGGATAAGAACTCGCATTTATTGAATTGGGGGCCGTGTGTTTAAAAGTTACTATTTTTTGATTGTATATGATAAAATGACCTGAATTTACCAATCATTGCTATTTTCCATGTTATATAATTTACTTCAGTAAAGATTTTGAAAATCGACTCTCTTTTAAGGGAAACACTGGCACACACATGGGACTCACTGGGTGATTTTTCACTCACACTTGTCTTTTATCTTACTTTTTTTGTAGGATCTGGAATTGGAAGAACCAATGGATAGAGGATGATACCACAGTGACAGCAGATTAGGTCCGGATGTCTCCTCTTTGGACCTTATATACTCTATTGATTATTCGTTATAAAGACCCCTTGTCTGGGTATCTGGACGGGGCAACACCCAATATTGGTATGCTTCCGTTGTTTCCTTTAGTAGGGGTGTTACACACTCCCCTACACTTAAGCTGAAAAATATTTTCCTTATTTGTCAGAGGAAAAATAAAACACTTAACCGACTAAAGAAAATTAAAGCCAAGATAAAAAGACAAACTCTTTCCACTCATCATACTTTCTCATCATCCTTTTGTAAAAGACATTAACACTCATTGAAAAAAATAAGGATGATGAAAGTAGAAATAAGAGAGGTTTTTAAAAAATAGATGGTTCATGAAAATAATTTTTCTTAATAAAGCAAAACACATAAACCTTGTTCTCTAATATTTCTTTAGACACACAAATATTTTTGTCAACATATAAGTGCACATGGTCTCTAAAGAATGCATCAAACTTGAAATTACCATTTGACCCTTCAAAAGATTTGTCACAATGAAAATTCCCTTTAAAACTTACCATTTGAGTTTTCAAAGATGGGATTAAGAAATTCTTACTTTTCAATGCATGGCCTACAAAAACTAAGTTACCTCCCTTTGGATGGGGTGAAGGGTAAAATTTGTCAACATCCTCTAAGGATGGATAAATCTAACTCCTAGAGGCATGTGAAACTCAACACATAATCATTTAAACCATTATTCTCTAAGAATTGAGAGGAACCTAAAAAATCATGTGACAAGAAGGAGTTAGAATTATTAGCATATAGAGTTGAATCGAATACCTCTCTTGCCACATTGTGCAATTGCCCCTCATATCCTCTCTCCTCTATTTGGGGGCCCTCTTGTTCAAGTGTATGGGCCTTTATGCCATCCTCAACCAACTTGGCTAGTTGTGTTCATTGATGGCTCAATTGTTGGGAAGCTTCTATATGACACTTAATGGATGAATTTGAATTGGCAATAAAAGAATCTATTGATGCTTCTAATGAAATCTCACTAAAAGCATTAATCCGAGCTTGTAACCTTGCCAATCTATCATCATTGTTACTCCTTTGAATTGGTGTCCATGGCCACTTATGTCCCCATTGTTGGTTGTCCATGATGATGATTTTAACCTCGCGCTAAAAGAAAAACAAAGATCAAATAGAAAAAAATAATAATAAAAATAATAGAAAATAAAGAAAATAAAAATACAAAAATTAGAAATATTCACAAACTACCTGAATACAAAAGTGAGCAATATTTACAAATACAACAAAGGCTAAATTAACAAGATTCGAGTGTTTCTAATAGTGTTAATTCCCCCACAACGGCGTAGAAAACTTGATGCATGTTTTTTAGTGTAGAAAATATTACTAACAAATTACACAATTAATCAAGTTTCAATTAAAATGCCAACCAGTGAAACCACACATACGGGCAAGTATACCCATCATATAGTAAAGGGAATAGAAACTATCGAATCCACGAGAACTTAAGCACCCACCTTACTTTACCAAAATCTTTATTGTTTAGCTAACAAAATAAAGGAATAGAAGTAAATAACCTACTAACCTAATATACTAGAGAAAATTAAGTCACACAAGAAAAGTCACAAGGATAATCAAAGAGTGAGAACAAGGAGAAAAGACATGTAAACAGATAGAAATCCTTAATACAAAATAATGAATGACTAGAAATTCTCTCAATTTCTTATTATCTTGGCATCATGAAAGATTAAAGTAGACTCACTTAATTTTCAATCCATAGAATCACTACCTTCTAGTTAAATTAGTGAGCATATTCTGTCTCAACCAATTTATCCAAAAAATGCATTAAATCAATCCTTATATAAATTCCTATATTCTAGGTGATTTAAAGTATGAAATTAGTCAATGAATCTATATTCTAGCAATCATCAACTAATCTTTAATTACTTAGTCTTAACCCTTAACCTCTTTTTCAAGCAAGTTAAGAAAAACTAGTATTGAATTATTAGTTCGCCATTCTCTCCTAACATTGTTTTTTCAAGTTAATTAGAAGAGAATTAGTCAATCCAATAAGATATTATGTGCAACTGATCAAATACCAAGAATTGCAATAAATTGATAAAAGAACTAGAATCAATACAAAATCAGGAATCCATAAGAATATCCTCGAAAGACAATTAAAACATTAGTATTGAATTGTTAATAAATTACAAAGAAAGGGAAAAGAAGTCACTCATAGACAAGCACAATCCTTTCTTTCTCCTTGCAACCTTCTTGATCAACCTCTTTTTCGTCTCCAAGAATTCTCCTTAATCCTCCAAAATCTTGGTGTTTCTCTAGGAGTTTTCTAAAGATATTACATTAAAGAATTGAAAACTATGAAAACTCCCTTGTGCAACGTTATTCTCTTTTATTTATAGGAGTTCTAATTGTTAAAAAGTGCCTACAAGAGTCCTTTTCCATAGGTAAAAGAAGTTCCCAAAAGAATCAAATTGAAATTGCCAAAATCTGCTCTGAATAGTAAAATTCACCGAAACTGATTAGATTGGACCTAGCGCAGGGTCCATTCGACCTACTTGGCACCGGGCCAATCTAGTTCTCCTCAAAATTATTATTTTTCTAGAATAGACCTAGCGTCGGGTGCCTTAACTGGTCCTGGCGCCAGGTCCAATCTGGAATATTTCACTTTTTGTTGGAAATACACTTAAATCCACACAAATTTGTCAAAAACACTTTTTACAAGAAAAATGTCAAATAGGAAGGAATATGCCTAGTTATTACAAGAAAATCATCTCAAATTAACCTCAATTAACTAGTAAAATAATGATGAATTTAGCCCTTATCAAGGACATAGTATATACCATCACCCATAACCTCAATATCAGAGATCAAATCTATTATGGGTATAGGTGGTGGCTCAATAATTTGAACATAATCATCACTACTTTCCACCAAGAGTAGTTATGGTTGTGGTGCAGGTTGAGGTTCTAGCAAATCTTCTGGTTGGATTGGAATTGGTGGGTGCCGGGGTTGTCTATTCATTGACTTCGTTACAGTTCTATATATCCTAACCGTCCAACAACATGATAAGCTTAGGTTAGTCAAAAGATTCTAATAGTTAAAAAATAAATCCAAATATTAGCAATAATAGACTAAGCCTAGGCTTTGATACCATTTGTAATACTCCATTACCTACATACCCTAAAAAGGCTAGGACGTTGCCGCATCCTTAGGAGAATAGTTATTTGTCCATTATTTCAGATTTTTTGGGCAAAACAAAGCAAAAATGTCACAAAATAGATTAGAGGTGGCGTTGGCTAAGATAGAGGAATCAGCGCCGGCTAGGCACTATTTGCACGAACTTTGAGAAAATAAAAAATTGTCAAAACAGGACGGAACAGAGTAGAACCGGCGTCGGCTGCATTCTGGAATACATTGTACGAAATTCAGAAAAAAAATCGGTGAACAATTGGAGAAACAAAACACAACCGGCGCCGGCTCCGAGAGCTAAGGCGGCGCCGGCTGTGCTCTGAAGTCAAGGCGGTGCTTGATTTTTTCTACACAGTTTTTGATAATCTGTGGAGTTTTAGTACTTTCCAACTTCTACTCAGCCAAGATCATTGTACCTACGAGTTTAGGCACTTCCTAAGTCTATAAATAGATGAAAAACACAAGGGAAAAGGAGAGAATTCATTGATCATCAGAGAATCACTCAAATCAAAGAAGGAATTCTTCAATTCAAGGAGGGTTGTGCAAAAAGGTCTTCAAAGGAAGAAGAATGAGGCTTGTCTATGAGTGCTTTCTTTTACTTTGTTTTCTTTTTCTTGAACAATTATATGTTAATTGTTTTATTGTAATTCGACATTGTTTTAGATATTCATGATTTTTAGAGTTATTTGATCTTTTGATTAATTGATTGTTACTCTTGATATTTAATTACTTGTACCTATTACGAGATTAATTGATTGTTTCTTCCCATTAACTTGCTTGAAAAAAAGGTTGATGGTGGTTTCAATTTGTTAATTTCATATTTGTTGTCTCTTAACTTGCTTGAAAAAGAGGTTAATTGCAAAGAACTAGGTAATTAAAGGTTGATTGATGTCTGCCAAAATATGAATTCATTGGTTGATTTCATGTTTTAAGTTTGCCAGAATATGGAAATTTAATAAATGATTGTGTTTAATGCATCTTTTGGGTGAATTAGTTGAGACAGAATATGTGATGCTAATTTGTCTAGAAGATAGTGATTTCATGGATTGAAAAAGAAGTGAGTCTATCTTAATCCTTCATGATGCCAAGAGAATAATTAGTTATGATAATGATTGGGTACTTTAATATCATGATTGTTAAAACAATGGCTTGAGGTACATAATTCTCCTTCCTTTACATGTATATATTTTTATTTTTATTTTATTTTATTTTATTTCTTTTTCACTTTATCAAGTCGGTTAAACGATGAAAGAAAGGTGACTAATGTATACTTATTCCTTGAGGATCGACACTCATTTAAACCCTATGCTATGTTAATGATGAGTATACTTGCTCATATGTGTAATTTGGGGTTAACGTTTTAATTTAACTTGATTGGGAATGTGCTTAATTTTTATATGATTTTTCATACCCAAATCCAGACATATCAAACCCGAAGAAATAACTTTTCTTTAATTATCATGATTGACTTGTAGAAGCATTTTAGTTCTGCAAACAACTTTATAGAAGGACTTACTTGATTCCTTGATCTCACAGATAAAAATCTTCCATAGTCTTGCTCAAGGTAACTTAGCCTTGTCTGGGGTAAACATAAAGTACATGTCACTATTGACCAATGATTGTGTATCAAAACTGTATAGATTTAATTAACTCCGAACTGCAATTATTTACAACCATGAACTCAAGTCAATGCTAACTAATGAAGTCAACAATCCCTATTAATAGAACATCCAAAAAGTAACCACAAGCAATGTCCATTAAAGTTAATCAATGCTCTCCTTAAAAGCTAACAAATGAAAATAATGGTTTGTAATTTAACAATAATCTCTTAGATATTACTTTTTATCCAATATGAAAATTTATTAAACTATATGAATAAATTTCTTCAGAAAATAATGACCAATTAATAACTACAAAATAGAAGTTTCTTAATGTTAACCAATGGTTATAATATTAATGAATATTCTAGAGTTTAGTACCAAAGTTTGTATAAGAATAATTTGACAATAATAATTTAATAACATAAGTAATGATTATATTATTAGCAAAAAGTTTGACAATAATAATAATTAAAAATAATAACAAGAATAATAATATTATTAATATCAATAATAATAGTGATGATATTAGTAACAATAATAGAAAATTAGTATTAATAGTGATAGCAATAATAATAATAGTAATAATAATAAAATATAGTGATAATATTTATAATAAAAAAGGTAATAATAACAACAACAACAATAATAATATCCCCCAAAGTAATAACAACCATTGATAATAATATTAATAGTATTCAAAACAACAATAATAGTAATAATCTCATACAAAAACTACATCATTTTTGGCATTAATAACATACGCATATGATTTCATCTCATGTTTTTCATCCAACACAACAAAGATACTACAACAAATCCACAATTTTATCATGTCAAACTCACAATGATTATTATATCTTAAGATATGGGTAGCACATATATTAACATAATATATCCCATCCTCCAGCTATCAAAACAACATATTCCAACATTTTTCTCCAAAAAAATATGACAACAACAAATCATCATAGATCATCTCAACACTTCCTTTTAATATTATTCTACATAACTTGAGTTCAAAGAGAACAAGGGGTTAGATAAGGTTTACCTATTTGAAGATTGGTTCGATTTGAAGGAAATATTTTGATGACCAAGAGACCTTGATTACTTCAATGGAACACCTTGGAGATGCCACCAGTTTGAGGAAGATTCATCCCGGACCACCATGAATTTCAGTCAAGAGAAGAATGAGGAGAAGGATAAGAAAAAGAAGTGGAGAAGAAAAATAGAAAATAAAATGAGGAATTAAATTTAGATTACCTTTTTGCTCTTCCTAAACTGTGAGAAGAGAAGCTTGCTTTTATGTTTGAAGAGAAAGATCCTTGGTTGATTTGATGTTATAGAGTTTGTTGTAGAAGAGAATGTGTCATAGATAATTTGGAGCTTTTAGGGTGATATGGTGCATTTAAAAGGGATTGGAAGGTTAGAGAAAGGTAGTGTGTGCTTTTAGTGTTCTTAGTCTTCTTGAGAGAACTAGAGAATAATTAGATAAGTGAGTGAGTATTCTTGGATTGAAGTGGTTGAATGCTCCTGTATGGAATAGTGTTACGGTTAGCTAGATGAAGAGAGTTTCTTGGAGTTGTTTTGAGTTTTGAATTTTGAAGAGTGGTTGAGTGAATAGTGGAGATTTTCGAGGTAAAATGCTTGCTAATGGTAACTAAATGTCGATGGTATTTCAGCACTTCAATGGTGGTTCTTTCGACTACCTAAGATGTGGAAGAAAAATGTGGAATGCTTTAAGCTAAAGCTGGCCGAAATTTCTAAAGTAAGAAGCTGAAAATTCTGGTAGTTTTTGAAAGGATTGTTAGCTGAATTATGGAGTGTTTGATGGAGTAAATCATGGTTTTTAACTTTCAAATTCAAATCAATTTGAATGGAAGAAAGCAAGGAGTGTTTAGAGGTGCTCAAATGGTGTTTCGGTTGCTATAGTTGGTGGAAGAAGAAGAAATGTTCAGCTTAGCTATAAAAGGGGCCGAAAATCGCTAGAGGGGAGAAGGAAGAAGAAAAGAGAAAAAAAAAAACCTTATTGCATTATGTTTTAATGCTAAAAAAAAAAAAAAAATCTGGGTATCATGTTTAAATGAGTAGAGAAAATTTTTAGTGGTTGTTAATCAAGAATTAAAAAATTTTTTGAATGGATTTTGTAGCCACAATGTTGGAGTATGTTGAGGTTGTTTGATGTGTAACTTTTTAAGTTTATAAAAATCATTGAATTTAAATCTATCACTTAGCCAAGTTTTAATTAAAACATTAATCCCACAATACACAATCAAGCCTATTTACTCATCGCATGCATAGAATAGGGAATTAACAAGTATCAATTCTCAAAGGAACAAGTATACATTAATCACTTTTCATTCATTGTTTAAGCAACCTAATAAAGTGATGAGATAATAAAAAGAAAATAAAGAAAACTACATATAACTTAAGGATGTGAAAATATGCAATTTAGACAAATGCTCTTGAAAATATGGCAATGAATCATTTAGCAAATATCACAATCAATATTCATCATGGTTTCATGAAGGATTTAAAATGGACCCACTTTGTTTGCAATCCATGAATCACTATCTTGTAGCTAAATTAGTGAACATATTCTGTCTTAACCAATTTACCTAAAACATGCATTAAAATTAATCCTCATATAAACCCTTATATTCTAGGTGGTTTAAAATATGAAATTAGTCAATGAATTCATATTCTAGCAATCATCAGCGAACCTTTGATTACCCAAGTTCTTAACAATTAATCCCATTTTCAAACAAGTTAAGAGATAATAAATATGAAATTAATTAATTGAAGTCATTATAAACCCCTTTTTCAAACAAGTTAATAAAAAAAAAAAAAAATTGACCAACCAACTTCGTAATAAAAACAAGTAATCAAATCTCAAGAAAAATAATCGATTGATCAAAAAGGCTAAATTAGTTCATGAAATCATGAATCCCAAAAACCATATCAAATTACAATGAAAACATTAATTATGTCATTATTCTAGAAAAAGAAAACAAATGTAAAAGAAAGAACTCATAGATAAACCCTCTTCTTCTATTTGGAAACCTTTTTGAATAATGCTCCTTAAATGATGAATCTCTCCTTCTTTTGAGTGATTGGAAGTTTGGATCCTTGGATTCACCCGTTTCTCTTATTTTTTTCTTATCTTTATAAGCTCCCATGATATCAAAATTCGTGGCTTGAGATGTCTTGGTGTAACACTCCACTATTTACGTAACCAAAAAGGACAGGGATTTCGCCCCCTCTATAGGACCATGGGTCTTTATAATAAGGTATAAAAGGAAAATGACTAAATAAAAAAAAAATTGATAATTTTATTACATCCAAAAACCAAACTTATACAAGTTTGAAATTCAAAACTAACAATTGTTTGTCAAAAAGAAATACAAAGCTAGAATAGAATAAAATAAACTTCCAGCTCATATTCATCTAACCTGCTCAATAAAAGCACTCCCCTGAAATCATGATATAAAACAGTGTGAGATTGGCATCTCAGTAAATCCCGTGTGTGTGAATGTCATGTTAAACATTTCGTGTTTGTAGGTTTATCAAAACTACAAAATATGTTTGCAAGTCAATTGTCGTTAATAAACAACCATTGAGTGGAGCAATACTCAACATATTCAAAATAGTTCTCAATAAATCATCCACTCATCAATACTATAGATACATAAAGTAGGGATTAGCAATGATTAAATAATAATATCGAAGTCCATATCATGATAGTTTCCTAGTGTAACTGTTCAACACAGGGCAGTGGGTGATCCGCCCACTAGGGTGAGATACTTCTCCATCCCTGCACCCAATACACCAATTGTCCAATCCAAAAAAATAAAGTCCACATGGACTAACATGCTAGCTCGGACCGGGCTAACTAAGTAGTACATCATCTCTAAGCAGAGTTCATCTTCTAGAGGTGGCCTCCTACTAGAAAACTCACTTTAACTCTTTAAGACTAGTACCACTAGCCTACCCCTGCTGAGTACTCAATGCTCACTATTTATGTACAGAATCATTTCCATTGCTTTCACAATCATTTAATACCTTGTCTTTGCAAAAACGTGGTTTTCACAACATGCTTTCCAAAATGTTTTAGTCATAAAGGAAAAGAAATTTTTTTGCAACTAAATGTTGATATTTGACAAAATCATTTAGAGATTAAAATATCTACGTTCTCAATCCAAGTATCGAAATACCACAATGACATTTCATCATGTTTCAACCATCATTTCAATAATTGTGTCAATCATCATATTGACACCATTTTCAATAGCATTGTACAAAAGACCTGTGAACATGTACGATTTAGTAAAATAATTATGCAGGGATTTACTTGAATATTCTAAGCAATCAACAAAAGCAATGTTTGCCCTCTCTTTCACTTTCTTCATTATCTAGAATCATTGATTCTATAATTAGAATCCAAATATTTCTCCACTATCTTTTAATGCATCATGAATCCCTATGATCGTATTAATCATCTAATTCATCAATAGCATCTAGATTGATTAATTCATTAAATCACTTCTATAGCTTTCCATGGCCATATGTCTCATCATTATGCATGCATGTAAGTGATTCATATAATCTATATAACAACTCCCAATATTCATCTACCGTTAATCTCATATAATGAGCATATTTGTTTCAAAAGATCTCATTTTTAATCAACATGCATTAAATCTAAGTCATCATACCAATATTTAACCATGCTTATCTCTATATACACTTAGTTCACAATATTGCACCATCAACCCTCGTCAATTCTATCTATTCATGCTTTTCATGGAGGACTTCATGCATAATAGCACCACTATAAAGTCAACCTTATTTAAATTAGTAAAGTTAAGCCTCAAATACCTCTTTGATGGCACAAGAAGAGCAAATGTGGCGCCTTTGGTGCTTGGTTGAGTTTACTTTGGAAAGAAGAGTTGATTGATGGCTCTTGGACCTTTGTTCAAAAATCTCCAACAATAGGGAGAAAAATCAGCCCCTTGATAATCAATATTTAGGAGAAAGGAAGAAGAATAATTGAATAAAAGTTGAATGAGGTTGAAGGGTTACTTACCTTAGGCTTAGTTTTCAATTTTGGAAAGGATTGGAGTTTGCAATGGCCGAATACTTAGAGAGGGTGGCAACTGGATTTTTGTATAGTAGAGGTGATTTTGGTTTGACTGAGGGCTGGTTTGATGAAGAAAATAGATGAGGTTTAGGTGTTTTAGTATTTACGAGAAGCTCACTTTGTTTTGGACTCCTAATCACAACAAGGGAAAAAAAATACAACTTTTGGTCTTACTTGTTGTAGCCAATTTTGATCAGCTTTTGGAAGGTTTTTGTGTCTGTTTTGTGGTTTCTATGTGGCTGAAAATAGAGAGAAAAAATGGAAAAGAAAGGCTGAATTTCGGTCAGGTCTTGAGCAAAAAGAGAAGAAGGAAAAATGAGGTCTTTTGTGCTGTGGTTTATGCTAAACAAGAGAGAATTTGAGAGCAACAGGGGCTGGAATTTTCATGGGTGTGTGTGTACTTATGGTGGCCAAAATTTGGAGAAGAGAAGAGAGAAATTTCTAGTGTTATTTTGTTAAAATAAAACTTGGTTGGTTGTAGGTTATCTTGGGTAGAATTCTGCTAAGATTGAAGAGTTCTACTTGAGATAAAATAGCTATGGTTGTGGAGGCTAGGGCTTTGATTTTTCTAGAAATTTTAAGTAAAGAAAATAGGTTATTAATTCAAAAAATAATTTAGCTATTGTCCTAATTTATTTTAGGCAAAAATAATTAATTAAAGGATAATCATATTTTGAGATAAAATCTAGTTTTTATGTGATATAGCTGAATTTTTCTTTCTTCTTGAATCCTAATTTTTTAAAATAGCTCCATACTAAGAAATATTTAATTCAATTAATAATTTAACATTATCTCTTTTTATTTCTAATTAAAACTCTTTAGAGAAAATTAATTTGGAGAGACTTTTCTCTATTAAAAATAACAGCTACTGTATAGCTTCCAAGATAAAGGCTTCTCTATATTTTTTTTCTTAATAAATCCTTTGGATCATAAATTTAGAAAATTCTAGATGTTGATATATTTTAAATTCCTAAAAGATTAGAATAAAATACTAACTGGAAAATAATAGGAATTTATTTTACTTTAATTCTTTTTAGCAAAAACCCAAAATAATCACATTCCTATATTTTAGGAAGTGCTAAATTAAGTGGCAGCTAGCCATAGTGCATTTGACTAATAGGAGAAAAAAATAGGGGGAAAAGAGCTTAATTAGAGAAAATAAGGAAAATGTTTGCAAGAGTTGGGATTTGAACTCAAGTCACCAAAGAATACACACTAAGCTCTAACCAATGTTCTACAATAATTCAAATGTAAATATTCTTCAAAAAAATTCCCATAAAACCAATTCAACTCACTTCATTATTCTTTCATTAATTTCTACCCCATAAGAACAAAAGCTCTTCCACCTCATAAAATACAACTATATCTAAATAAATTACTCCATGAAATATCAAACACATAAATCACATATGCTTCATAAACATAGTTCAAATTTATCAAATAAAATAGAAAATGCTATGCTGTGCATGACTTTCCCCAAGTACTAATGGTGGTTTAAATCGGGATATTACATCCTTTCCTCCTTAAGAGAATTTCATCCCAAAATTTAGGGCATTACACCTCAAGCAAATTTGGATATTTCCTCTTCACCTAATCTTCAATTTCCCATGTAGCATCCTGATGATCCCACAAAATTTTCACCATAGATATCTGTTTATTCCTTAACCTCTTAACACTTCGATCTAAAACATTAATTGGTTTCTCAACTTACCTTTAATTAGGCTGCAAAATCAATGACTCCTCATTCAAAACATGATCCAGGTCAGGGTTGTATTTCTTCAATTGGGATACCTAGAAAACAACATGGATTCCCGTCAACCCTTCCGGTAACTCCAATCGATATGCTACAGGTTTAATATTTTTGATCACTCGAAATGGTCCTAAGTATCTAGGACTCAATTTCCCTCTTTTAGGAAGCTTCAGAATCCCACTAGTAGGCATTATCTTCAGAAAAGTTTGACCTCTCACTTGAAACTCCAATTCTCTTCTTCTATTATCTACATAACTCTTCTGTTGGCTTTGCACTGCTTTCAGTCTTTCTCTTATCATCTTTGCTTTATCTGCCATCTTTTCTATATTCACCTCCCTAGTCTCGCTAATTTGTCAATCTTTAGTCCAACCCCAGTACAATAGTACTTGACATTTCCATCTATATAACGCTTCGTAAGGTGCCATTCCAATTGATGCCCGAAGACTGTTGTTGTATGCCAACTCAGCATATGGTATACAATCTAACCATTTGTCTCCAAAGTCTAATATGCAAGCCCTAAGCATATCCTCTAATATATGGATAACTCTTTTGGACTGTCTATCAGTTTGCGGATGAGCAGAAGTACTATGCTTTAGAGTCGTTCCCATTGAATCTTAAAACTTGGTCCAAAACCTTAAAGTAAATCTTAGATCCCTGTCGGACATGATACTCGATGGAACACCATACAATCTAACCACTTCCTAAATGTAAGTCTTAGCCAGTTACTCTATGGAATCCTTAACATGTACAGGAATAAAATGAGCAGTCTTGGTCAATCTGTCAACCACAACCCAAACGACATCCTTCAAAGTCTTTGACATAGGTAGCTCGGTAATAAAATGCATCGTCACTTCCTTCCACTTCCACTTCCACTCGAGAATAGGTAACAGTTGTAGTAATCCAACACCTTTCTTAAGTTCTGCCTTTACTTTCTAACATGTTAGACAAGTAAAGACATATTGTGCCATATCCCTCCTCATCCCCGGCGACCAGTAGGCCTTCTTCAAATTTTGGTACATTTTTATTTCTCCGGGATGAATAGTATATGTGCTTCTGTGAGCCTCATCTATTATCTTCCTCTTCAATACCTGATCATCCGGTACACATATCTGCTCCCAAAAATATAATAACACTTCAACTTCATCAGTCCAAAACTCCTTATTTCCTCTTTTAACTTCCTTTGCTTTAAAAGTCTGAAATTCTTGGTTACTCCGCTGCATATCACCAAGCTCTTGCCTCAGCCCAGGTTCCAACTTCAAGTTGCACAAACTAATATTTCTTTCTCCTACTTCTGCCTTTCACTCCAAGAGTTCTTGTACTAATTAGACTTCTTACACCCTCATACTAGCTATCCTCACCTTTCATCTCAGTGCATCTGCTACCACGTTAGCCTTCCCCGGATGGTAGTTATTTGGACACTTATATTCTTCCAAAAACTCCATCCATCTTCTCTGCCTTAAATTTAAGTCCTTTTGCGTGAAAATGTACTTCAAGATCTTATGATCCGTAAAGACTCCATACTCCACTCCATATAAATAGTGTCACCACTTCTTCAATGCAAACATTGTCACAGTCAACTCCAAGTCATGTGTTGGATA